>PVLC010001315.1:0-56311 GCA_004027655.1 Graphiurus murinus | reverse complement strand
GTGTGTGTGTGTGTGTGTGTGCGCGCGCACAAGACTGCAGTGCCGTGTGTCCCGTGTTTTGTATGTGCAGCGCAGGGTTGCCTGCAGGCGCCATGCGTGACACCAGGAACTCAGGCCCGTACGTGCCTGCCTGTGTGCTTGCCCTTGAATCCCACCCAACCCTGCTGGGCAGGGGGCCCTGGTGGGCTTCCGCAGGACAGTCTGGGCTCTGGGGGTGCCAAGACAAGCAGGAATCCACCCTGGGAAGTCCCGACCACCCTCTTTCCTGGCATCCCCACCTCTGCCAGCATCTTGGGAGGGGCCTGCAGGAGGCGCCGCTCGCTCCCCTCCCAACTCAGCTGCCCCGCCTGAGCCCGGGCACTGCAGGGCCAGAGGGAAGGGCCGCCTCCCTGTGACAGCTCCTCCACAGCCCTCGTCCTGCACTCCAGCCACTGCTCTGCATCCATCCGGCTCTCCGGTGGTGCGAGGTCCTTGTCTGTATGCCTGTGTCTCCTGTCTGCTGGAGGACAGGGACCAGAGCCTTCTGTCCCTCCAGCGCATGGCAGAGCTGTCCACTGCAAGGTGCGGCCGCCTGAGGCCAGGCCTGGCTCTTCCTCTCAAGGGCAAGGCTGTCTGTGAGGTTGTGGAGCTGCGGGGTCTCTGGGACTGGAGGGGCTTCGTCACTCGGAATAGAAAAGGCTTTCCTCCCACGACCCCACCCACCCAGTGACCTGGTCAGGTCCTGCCCGCCCCCCAGGACTCTGTTGGAGTGAGCCGCACTTTCCAGAGCACTGTTCCTGTTTCCCTGGAGCTTTTTGCTGGAATCTAGAGTCAGGACACCCAACAGTGCCCAGAGAGAGGTTTGGGGGGGTGGTCTCGCTATGCTTGTAGTGGACCCCGATATTGGGAAGTCCAGACAAACCGAGCAGCCCTCCCCTCCTTCCCTGTGGCCCGTGGACAGCCAGCTGTGAGCGGGTCCCTCAGACAAGAAGCAGCTCAGAGATGGGTGATGGAAGGTGGGGTAGGGGAGGAAGGAGAGGCTCTGGGCTCTTGGCTTCTGCAGAGGATGGAGGGGGAGTGAGAAGAGGGGGTGTCGGGGGTCAGAAGTTCACTCAGGGGCACGGTGTGGAGACCTTCAGGTGCTCCCTAGGTCCTCCCCCTCCTTCCCCTCTTTCCTTTCCTTCCATCATCCTGTGGTACTGAGAGTTGAACCCAGGGGCATTCTACCTCTGACCTACACCCCCAGACCTATTGCATTTTTTTTTAATCTTGAAACTGGGTCTCACTAAGTTTCTTCACGCTGACCTCAAAACCTGTGATCCTCCTGTCTCAGTCTCCCAGGTACTGGGATTACAGGTGTGCACCACCCTGGGTCACCCCAGATCCTCCATCTCCTCCTCCCTCAGCATCAGAGGCAGCAACAGTCCAAACTCAGGAGCTCCGTCTGCAGCTTCCCTTCAGAGGCAAGCCCAGAGAGACGCAGGCAGCTCCCAGGGACGCTCCCCACGACTAAGACGGGAGCCTCTTGTGCCCCACGGTCCCCCCTTCATCCTGCTACCTGGGGCATGAACGTGACTGTCGTAGGTATGACCGGGGCTGACTTCCAGGATGGACCCTGGTGAAGGATGTCAGAGCAGAAACATGGACATGGTCTGGCTTCTTTGACCCCTGAACAGCACAGCAGCCTCTGATAGCCAATACCCAGACTCTTCAAGAAGAGAAAAATAAGCTCTGTCCAATTTAAGGCCCAGTGTTGCAACCTCATCTAACCTAACTGATTGCCGCTGCTACCTGGGGGGGCCTGGGATACAGGGCGTGCACCCAGCAACCAGATGGGGCCTCTGAGAGACGGGGGAACCCCGGAGGGTGAGTGATGGGGAAACAAGAGAGGGCGGAAACTGTCCAAGGAGGGCAGGATGGCCTGGGGGTTTGGAGACACTGGAGTCAGGGCCTGAGCAGGGACAACTTTGGGGAGATAGTGTGAGGACCGTGCTCAGTTTGCGGTGGGAGGGAGGGTAGGCAGAGCCAGCAGTGTGGGCAAAAACACTTTTGAGAGTGGGAAATTAACTGGAGGGTTGCATTTTAAAGATGGCTGGGAGCTGGGCATGGTGACACACGCCTGCAACCCCAGTTCTTGGGAGGCGGAGATGGGAGGATCACAGGTTCGAGATAAAACTCAGCAATTTAGCAAGACTCTCAGCAAACTAGCAAGACCCTGTTCCAAAACAAAAACAAAAACAAAAACAAAAGCAAAAACAAAAAAAATTTTAATAAAAGGGCTGGGGCTATAGTTCAGAGATAGAATGTCTGGATTCAATGCCCAGTACCGCAGAGAGAGAGAGAGAGAGAGAGAGAGAGAGAGAGAGAGAGAGAGAGAGACCTTGACAGAGACCGTGAGTGTTCAGAGGACAAATATAAAAATGGGTGGGGAAGATCTTGTAAGGCGTCACTGGTGGGGGGGTGCCGTTGGAGGGATGGCGGGTGGAGTAGACCAGGGCCAGGTACCATATGAGTGCGTTTGCACACGTGCTGTGCAAGGCGAGGGGATTAGTCAAGACCAACAGTGGTCTCTGTACCCATGTCTATGTCTTCATCGCACCTCCGTCTCTATGAAGAGGGTCCTCACAGGAACTGCAGTGCTCACACAATCGTGGGTGAGTCCCACAGTCTGCAATGCCGGGGCGAGGTCTAATGGGCATGGGGCAGAGCCACCTAGCCTGAGCCCGGGGAAGCCGCGCAAAGGGCCGGAGCTAAGGGCGTGGTCGTGCAGATGAAGGAGCAGGGCAAACTTGGGAGGCCTCGAGGGAGAAGGGTCTGCAAGACCCATTCGGAAGAAAAAGAGCAAGCTCAGTTCTGAAGGCTTTTCGTTCTTTCCTTGGGGAGCAAAGGAAGCTATAAAAATCACGGGCAGGGTGCATCCCGGCTTGGTAATTTCCAAAGGATTGCTTTTAATATGATAGGCACATAAAAGATTTTGAAAGCAACTACTCTACATACACATTATCAGCTGCTCCTGGAACCTTGTGGCGCCGAGGGAGAGCGCCGCCATTCATTGCGGTTCCTGGCACCAGCGGCAGCGGCAGGGCAGGGCAGGGCTGGCAGAATGCAATGCCAATTCCAGACCACAGTTCTGCAGGTCCAGACCTGAGGGTGGCAGGAGGCCGACTTGGAGCTGCTCTCTTCACCTTTAACCTGTTCTGCCTCCATCTTCCTGAGGCTGGACAGTCAGAAGCACACAGACCTGGCCCTGGTCCAGTCTCAGGGAGAGGGACACAGAGGAGGGAACAGCCCTCTTGCTGTACCTCTAGTCCAGGGAGCCCCTGGATTGCTGGACCATCTGTTGAACAAGGCAGAGAGACATGTGTCCATGTAATCCCTGCGCCCCTTTCAGCGGGGTGAGGGAGCAGGCGGCCATGGCTGCTCAGAAGTTTCTTAGCAAGACACGTTGGGGCAGAAGGTGGGGACCCGAAGGGCCAGGCAGGGGCAGGATGCTCTCTGTGACTGTGGGGTGCTCCCAGTGGGCTGTGCCCGTCTTTCTGGAGGATCCGCGCTGTCTGTCCTCCAGCGGCCCGGTGCCTACGGGGCTGCTGGAGTCCTGCGCTGCTCGGCCACGAGTCTGCAGAGGGAGGAGAGGATACTTGAGCCTTTACACAGAGCTGGCCATGAGCGTGCCACGCCGTGCAAAGGAGCGTGAACACCGAGAGGCAGCCAGGAGACAGCGGCTTGAGGACTCTCCCTGCGTCCCAGAGAGGTGGAAGGACCCTGGCTGACATCTGAGTCTCTCACGTGGCCTTACGTCGGAGATCTAATGACACAGAGACCCAGAAGTGCAGGTAAGCCAGCAGGACTCACAGGAGACCGTGGATTCTAATTTCCACTCGCCGAAGCGCCATTGCACTCTTTTCTGGAATCTGTCTTTTGATTCTGGGTCTTCGCGCCCTCTTTATCTCTCCTCTACATCTGCTTTATTTTGTGTTCTGCACACCACAGCCTAACATAACAGCGCTTCTCCTTGTTTTGTGTTCTGTTTCCGCTGAGTTTGGCTGCGTCCGGCTCGCCCATTTCCACGGCATGTGATTGTGAGTTCTGGCTCCCTCTCGTTTGTTCTCTGATGTGAGACTCTGGCTGGGGAGGAGCTGATTTGAGGACAAGAAGGGAACGCAAATCCTTGGGTGGATTGGATTTCCCAACGTCCAAGGACACAAAGGACCTTGTCACTGGTTTCTGCTTCTGTAGAACTATCCCTCAGAGCACCCTTCCCCCTGAAGGCCTCCGGAGTCCAGACGTCCTCTAGGGCGACCTCAGTTCCACCGACATTTCTTTGACTCTTGTCGATTTGTCAGTGTCTCCTTGGTTGACCAAGCTCATGGTTACTTTGCATATTTTTAAACTTGATTATTATGAATACACAAATTTGCATGAGGCAGCTTTTGTTGTTGTTGTTGCTGTAACCCACATACCTGACAGGCGCAAGTTAGAGAGGGAAAGGTTTCTTTGGCTCACAGTTTTAAAGTTTAGTCCGTGGTCAGCCGGCTTCAAGACAGAAACTGTGCTGTCAGGACACACGGCGGAGAGAAAGCTGCTCGGCTCTGGAGGTGGGAAACAGAGAGAGAGAGAAGGGGTCAGGGGCAGATACAGACCTCAAAGAAACACCCCAGAGGCCATCTCCAGCTGTGCTCCACATCTGAATCTGGCTGCATTGCCTAACACATGGGCTTTACCGGGGGATGTGCTATATCCAAACCACAGCAAAATCGTTAATTTTTATATCTCTCTTGTAGAAAGCTCACTCCTTCAATGCTTTCACTTTGGAAATCATTTTTCTAGTTTTTCTTTCTTTCTTTTTTTTTTTTTTTTGGTGCTAGGGGATTGAACCCAGGGGCATTCTACCTCCAAGCTACATCCCCAGTCCTATTTTTTATTCTTTATTTTGAAACAGGTTCTCCCTAAGTTGCAGAGTGCCTCCCTAAGTAGCTGAGGCTGGCCTCGAACCCAGATCCTCCAGTCTCAGCCTCCCAAGTACTGTGATTACAAGCATGTGCCACCATGCTTGACTCTAGTTTTTATTTCTAATTGGCAAACATATGCATACATCATAAGAAGGTCACATCAAGCTAATTAGTATATGGGTCACCTCAAACACTCATGACCTTTTCACTTTTCATCCAGCGAGGTGGTGTAAGGAACCACTTATTGGCCGAATCCCAGCTCCACTGGGGACCTGAAGAAAGCCAATGGCAATTTTTGGAGACACCAAGTTGCCTGGGCCCAGGTTTTGCTCCCGCCCCCCTGGCAGAGGCTGGAGCCCTCAGGGATCCTCAGCCCACACACCCGCACCTGTAAGCTGTGTTTACAAATGGTCTGTCTCTCGGAAATAAATCTTTGCACTTTTCCCAGGAAATATAGTCTATAAATCACTGTGACATTTCAGATGAGAATCGCCTCCTCCTGTTCCTCTGCCTCTAAGTACCGGCCCCCCACGTGGCAGCAGGGCCTTGGAAGGGGGCCTCCAGCCCAGTGCGGCTGGGGCAGGGACAGTCCTTTAAAGATAAGATCAGTGACATCTCCAAATGCCAGCTTTGTCAACCCAGAAGCGACCTTGCCCTGCCGTGTGATAGAGGAGTATCGCTGTGTCACGTCAGGCCGGCGAGCTGCCCTGCCTCACGGTGGCCCTGGTTTAGAACGCCACCGTCCTCGTAGGTTGTCCCCGCTTTTTAATTCTGTGATGATTAATTTGATGTGTCAATGTGGCTGGGCTGTGGGACCCAGTTGCTTGGTCAAATGCCAGCCTAGATTTTTTTAGTTTTATTTATTTATTTATTTTGGTAGTACTGGGGATGGACAGTACCTAGGGGCATTCTACTTCCAAGCTATTTCGCCAGACCTATTTTATTCTTCTTTTTGCAGATGGCCTCACTAAGTTCCTGAGGCTGGCTGCCAACCTGCCATCCGCCTGTCTCATCTTTCCAAGTACTGGGATTACAAGCATGTGCCACCATGCCCGGCTTTTACTGACATTTAAATCTGTAGACTTTGTATCAAGCAGATTAGTCTCCAAAATATGGGTGGGCCTTATCTAATCAGCTGAAGGTCTTAAGAGAAAAAAACTGATGTCATATCAGTAGAGGAGGAGAGGAGTCTGCCTCCAGACTGCCTTTCGACTCAAAGTTGCTCTCCTGTTATTCCAACCTTCTGGCCAACTCTGCAGACTTCAGACCAGCCGTCCTTCATACTCTCCTGAGCCAATTTCCTTAGAATAAATTTCCTCTGTCTCCCTTAACACACACACACACACACACACACACACACACACACACACACACACACACATTCCTCTTGTTACTACTTCTTTGGAGAACCCTGATGCACACACTTAAACTTACCACACCCCGTCCACCCTCTCTAATACCTCTGTATTGACACTAGCTCACAGATATCAACAAGTATGAATGGAAAAATTTTGCTGGTACCAGTTGCTAGTTTTGCAGAGACAGCTTGTAGAACTATCAGGCTATGTATTTCATTTAAGTCGAGACAGCTTGAAGGAATATCAAGCTATGTATTTCATTCAAGTCCATGGGACATGAGACCAGGAAGGGAAAATAAACAATGCAGAAGGAGTTGCCCTGCGCCCGCTGCCCGAGCGCCTGACCCAGTCACACGCAGCCCTTCAGGAGGTTGGGTCCCCTCTCCCTGGGGCACCGCTGTCCCTGGTCCCGACTTCTGTCTCTGGCATTTGCTCGTCAAGCTGTGTGTTTACTGCTTGTCTCGCTGCATTTTCTGTGCTAACACACCTTACACTAGGTGATTTATGAAGAAGAGTTTATTTGGCTGGTGGTTCTAGGGACAGAGAAATTCGAGCGTGTGGAGGCAGAGCCTTCCTGCGGTATCACAGCGAGGTGGAAGGCCTACTCTGGAAAGATGCGTCAGGCTCGTGTCAGCTCGGGTCCCCATGCCTCTTCTTACAAAGCCACCAATGCCATCGTGGGGACCCGCTCTGAAGACCTCATTTGAGTCTAATTCCCTCCCAAAGCCTCACCATCCAAATACCACTGGCCTGTGGATTTGGGGGTCATGTCTCCAACAAGTGAACTTTTAGGGGACACATTCGAGCCATGGCACTGACTAAATTGCTTTTCTGTGATCTCTGAGATACAGGGACCTGTTTTCTGGCACAAAGTGGGTGCTTGATTCAGTTCCTGTTGAAACTGGTGTGAGGTCATTATAGATGCAGTTGTTGTTATGACAGAGGCCCGACCATGGCTCCAGATGTCCACATGGCTCAGCTCGCGAGCCTGGGCTGGGCGGGACCTGGGTTCAACCCCGGCTCAGGCACACGGGCATGGTTCTCCTGCCTCTACATGGTGTTTTCCAGTTGTGGCATGATTAGAGGGTCTCCATCCATACTGGATGGGGTTAGGACTCCCCTAGATCCTGAAGTACCTGCCTAGTGTGTTGTGAATACCATGCACACAGGACATTGCTTATTTTTTTTTCTTTATGTCTCACTGGAGATGAAACCCGGGGGGGGGGGGCTTCTATCACTCAGTTACACCCCAGCCCTTTTTATTTTGAAACAGGATCTCACTAAGTCACCAAATGTTGGCCCCCAACCTTTGATCTTCCTATCTTGGACTCCTAAGTATGGAGATTACCGGTGTGTGCCACCGCACCCAGCTCTGTTTTATAATCGTGAGAACTCTTAGCACTCTGCCTGCTTCCGTTTCCAGCACCTTCCTCACCTCGGGACTATTTTTATACACACTTTTGTACCTGCCTAATGTTTCCCAATGTATCCCATGATCTTCTAGCCCTTTCAGCTGGCGACAGTGCGAGTCCAGGACTGTCATCCTATGCTCCTGGACGCTTGCTGGATGTCTCTTGAGTGGGTGGACAGATGGGCCAGCGGAGCACCCAGCACGGCCTTCTCCACCCTTTCTGTAGGAGCAGGTTGAGCCATGCGGCAATCTGGGGCAAAACCAATGCATAGAGGGTCCAAGAGTCAAAATCCAAAGCACGCCTGGGCCTCAGCACCAGTGACACGTGCCCCGGGCAGAGTGGCACATGCGCTGCACAGTTCTCCAGAGGCCTCATCCGCTGATTCCCCAGAACTCTGTGAGCTGCAGCTCACTGCTGTCCTGGGTGGGAGAGCTGGGCCTTGAGCTACTTCCGCATGAGTCCCAGATGAGCTTTTGTGTGGCCTGCGAGGGGAGCAGGGGCTCCAGGCGACATGCTCCCTGGCCCTCCACATGTCTGGCTCCCAGGGAAGACCGAAGGAGGCTGGCCTTGTAAGGGCACTGGTCTCTTTCGCTCAGGTTCAAGGCTGGCTTCACTTTAGAGAACCGCTGGCAGAAAGCTATGGTCTGAATATTGTGTTCCCAACCCAAAGAATTCATGTTTTGGCATTCTAACTCCAAAGACACTGGCCAGGAAGACGAGGTCTTTAGGGGATGATTAGATTATATGGGTAAGATCCTTATGAGCAGGATCAGAGCCCTGATGAAAAAGGTTCCAGAGAGTTCTTTACCTTCTTTCTTTCTTTTCTTTTCTTTTTTTTTTTTTTTTTTTTTTGCAGTACTGGGGATTGAACTCAGGGGCGTTCTACCTCCGAGCTATACCCCCAGCCCTATTTTTTATTCTTTATTTTGAAACCGAGTCTCACTAAGTTGTGGAGTGCCTCACTAGGTAGCTGAGGCTAGCCATGAACCCAGATCCTCCGGTCTCAGCCTCCTGAATGCTGGGATTACAAGCACGCACCACCATGCCTGGCTCTCTTTATCCTCTTTCTACACAGCAAGGAGATGGCCTCCTGTGACCCAGGAAGTGGACCCTCATCAGGCGCCAAGTCTCTGGCACTTTGATCTCAGGCTTCCCAGAACTGTGTGAAATGAATGGCTGTCATGGAAGCCGGCCTTGGCTATGGTGTCCTGTGGTAGTTTCCAGAACTAAGCAAGACAGAGGGGCATCTGAATGGACCAGGGAAAGGAAGAGCCATCTGCTAAATGTCTCTCCTTGACCCTAGTTCATGTGGCAAATCCCTGACTCCTGGCCTGGCTCTTTGAGAAGGGGCTTTGGGAGGTAATTCGATTTTGGTGAGGCCAGGAGGGTGGGGGCCCCATGATGGGATTGGTGCCCTTGAAGGGATTGGCAAGACCAGGCTCTCTCTCCTCTCGCCATGTGAGGAGGTAACAAGATGGCAGCCCCTGCAGCCAGGAAGAGATCTTAGGACTCTCATCTTGGGCTTCCAAGAATGGTGAGAAATAAGTATCTGTCCTTTAAGCTGCTCAGTCTGTGGCATCGTGTTATAGCAAGCCTGGTGGATGAAAATTGGATTCTAGGAAGAATCGAAGAGAGGGTACAGACATGAGTGGGAGAGGGTGAGAAGGGCTTGAGGTAGGGTTAGAGCCACGTAGAAGGTCGAGGCTGTGTATTAGGACATTAGATACCGACATCCTAAGAGGCCATCCTAGACATGAGAAGCTATAAAAGCTTTTCTGGCCCACACTTTGCTCCCAATGATACTGGAAAACCATCTCACGTAAACATTAGTAACAAAACAGATTGTGGTGGAATTATATGCAAAGTTAGTAAAAGAGAAAAAAAATTGCATAATAATATTACTGTAGACAAAAATTCACAGCAGAAAGGCATGGCCACAGAAACGGACAATGTTTAATATTCTAAGACAATCTAAATATTTTTCACAAACAACAGAACTGGCAAAGAACAACATAAGCCGGGCGTGTTCGTGCACGCTTGTAATCCCAGCATTTGGGAGGCTGAGACTAGAGGATCCAGGTTCATGGCCAGCCTCAGCTACCTAATGAGGCACTCTGCAACTTAGTGAGACCCTATTTCAAAATAAAGAATAAAAAATAGGGCTAGGGGTGTAGCTCGGAGGTAGAATGCCCCTGAGTTCAATCCCCAGTACCGCAAAAAAAAAAAAAAAAAAAAAAACAACCAAAAAAAACCACAACATTTATCAGAATTGAAATGACATATGAAGGAGATGATTGGACTGACAGCAGATAAGAGTTATCAGAACTTAGTAAATAAACGGACATAAGAGAAAAATTATTTAAGAAAAAAGATAAGATTAGGAAGAGTATAAGGGTAAAAAACTGCAACAGACAAGTCAACAGAGAAAAAGAAAATGTAAAAGAAGGCACATTTTAAGAAGAAAGAAAATTAGGAAGACATGAATATCTTTGGAAGTTGTGCACAGAGAAGAATGGAAAGAAGATCCAGCATGGGAATAATTGGAGACGCAGAGGCAGAAACCACAGCCTGGGACAGAATGAACACTAAAACCAGTATTAAAACAAAACAAAACAATACTTCCTCAAATAGAAAGATAACTAAATTTTGAAAAAGGCCACACTCCATGTTTGGGAAAATCCATCCAGAATGGTCACACAAAAACACATTCTGGTAAAACTATTGGACTTTTGGTGTAAAGATAATTAACTGAGCATCCGTGCAAGAAGATGCAGAATCTCACAGACCCAAGAAAAACAAACAAACAAATATGCAAAAAAACCTGACACCACTTTTTTTTTTGGTAGTAGGAATTGAACCCAGGAACATTCTACCTCTAAGTTACACCCCTAGTCCTTTTGTATTCTTTATTTTGAAACAAGATCTAGCCAAATTGCCGAGGCTCTTACTAAATTGCTGAGGCTGATCTTGACCCTGCAATCCTCCTGCCTTGGCCTCCTAAATACTGGGATTACAGGCATGTACCACCTTTCCAGCTCGATATCACTCTCTGACAAATTTTTGTTCTAGAAGAAAATGGAGGAACATCTTTAAGAATCTCAAGGAAAGGCGACGTGGACCAGCCAGACAGATGGTCAGGTTTACATTATAGTGAACACTCAGAAAATATTGTCTCGGACCCTCTTCCAGGGTCCAGTCGAGAACAAGCTTGGCACAACCAACACAATGAAGAGATGCAGTCTGGGGAGGGACCGTTGTGGGCTGTGCCAGGTACCCGCAGGCCTATTACTAGGAGGTGACATTAAGGGACACAGTCTGGGATGAAGGCGGTGGCTTTAACTGCATGGCGTCTACGTGACCATCATATTGGGGGCAAGAGGAAAAGGCAACCTTTGGAAAGTAATAAAATAATCTGACTGGTTGAAGGTATTCATGTAGAAAGATAAACGTGTCACTTCAAGTCTGTTCCTTTGGGAACAGGAAAGGGAGCAAGCCAGCAGGCCTGGGAGCCAGGGGCCAGGAAAAGGCTCAGATGGAAACACCAAGTGTGCGTGCAAAGGTGTCTATGACAACAGGACGCAGGCCCTACTGGTGTCTAAAGATACATCAAGGAAAGAGAGGGGAACCCACTGAGCCTGGCACACGGGGAGGGCAGGGATGTGCATGTGTGTGACTTACATGTACATATGCGTGTCATACAACTACCGGAGAATGAGGACACAGAGACTGGTTCCATGGATAAACCACACACAGAAACAGGCTCAAGGTGAACCCCAACATGATGCTGTAGAAATGAGGACTGCCTAAACTGAAGAGATGAGAAATGGTAAAAGTTAAGGTAGCCCAGGAAAAATGTAAATGAAGAGAAAGGAGGGATTAGCAGCCACCCTCCCTAACAGAGACGCTGCTGGACCAGGCAGCTATGAGGGAGTCACCGCCAGAAGGAGGCGCCAGGGTCGGGCAAGGGTACAATGCACAGGGAGATCGCACAGCCCTGAGTATATGCATGCCCAACAACACAGAGGCAGCTTGCTAGAGTGGAGATCGCAGGGGATGGAGGGATGCTGAGATGCATGGACAGAGGTACGCTCATCACAGGAAGCTCCCAGCTCCACTCTCAGCCTGAGAAAAATTACTCTTAGCAAGGAGACGGAAGGCTTCGAAGACAGGACCACTGAGGCAGATCCTACAAATAATATCTATTGAACTCTGAACTCTGGGAATCAAGAGTACATCTTATTTATTTATTTATTTATTTATTTATTTATTTATTTATTTATTTATTGCAGTACTGGGGATTGAACCCAGGGGCATCCTACCTCCAAGCTACATCCCCAGTCCTATTTGTTTTTTATTCTGTATTTTGAAACAGGGCTTCACTAAGTTGCAGAGAGCCTCATTAAGTAGCTGAGGCTGACCACAAACCCAGATCCTCTGGTTTCAGCCTCCCAAGTACTGGGGTTACAAGTGTGCGCCACCATGCCTGGCTGAGAGTATATCTTCTTTCTAAAAGCACATGAAACATCTCCCAAATTGACCATGTCTGATGCTACAAGGAGATCTCATTAAATCCACAACATGGAAGCAATGTGATGAGAATGCTTTTGCCACAAGCAATGCGTGTAGCAGTTGATTATGCCACTAACAAAACAAAGCCTTGACCCCCGAAACGCACTAGTAAACAATTATTAGAGCCCAAAGTAAGGAGTAATATTGCGGAATTTTTGTGAAAATAATAGTAAAGACCAAAGACACAAGAGTCTATAGAATATAGTTAAAGTAGTGTACAAAAGAATAAATGTTAATCTTAAATAAATGTGAATAGCGTTAAAATGAAAATACAAAAATGAATGGATTGATGTCCAGCTGAAAAAAAAGTAGGAAAGGAACAACAAAATGTGGATAGCGTTAAAATGAAAATACAAAAATAAATGGATTGATATTCAGCTGAAAAAAAAGTAGGAAAGAAACAACAAATTAAACCCCAAGCAGGCAGCAAATAGAAGCAGCACGAGGACTAACGAGTTCTAATAAGCTAGAAAAATAGCAACAGAACCAGTAAATACATACGAAGATCTGCTTCGTAGACCGACTGTGAAGCAGCCTAATGAAAGTTCTATCAGGGACTGGTAAAGGAAGCACGCGGAAAATTCGAAATGACAAATGGTAAAGAGACATCGAGTGTAGAATAATTTATTTTTTTAATTATAAGATGACTTCGTATGCAAATAAAGTTAAATGCCGGCGTGACGGAATAATTTTCTGGAAAAGTGCAAAGTGCCCAAATTGAGCCTATTAGAGAGAAGAAATCTAAACTGTCCGGTCACCACTGAAGAAGCAGAGAAGTTAGCTAGAGATCACTAACTCCTTCCAAATCCCGCTTCTACAGGGGACTACACACCAAGTTTTAATTAGATCAATTAATAGCAACCTACTTAAATAGTTCCAGAACATGGGGAGAGATGGCAAACTTCCAGATTCTTCCCATGAAGTATATAATAGAACCCTCCCAACATGACAGCGACTTACTAAAAAAGAAGAACGCTGCCCAGTCTCACTGATGAATACAGACGCTCCAAAATCCCAGATAAAACATCATTAGACAGAAGCAAGCGGCATGTGACAAAACAATGCATCACGGCCAAGCGGTTGTTTCACCAGGAACAGGAGGGTGGCTCGATATTAGAAAATATATTAATACAATCCATCAAACAAGTACGGCTAAGCAGAAATATCATCTGATCATTTCCAAAGCAGAAGAGACATCATTGCATAATTAAACACATGCATGTTAAAAACACTCAATAAAAAACAGCAGCTGAAGAATCCAGAAGGTGGCATGGTAGTCACCGGCAGGCACCGAGGTCCCTCCAGGGGAGGGCAGTAGGAAGCAGGAGGGCCCGTGCCTCTCCCCCAGGCGGCATGGTGACTAGAGTGTTACACGAAGTCAGTAGGCAAGCAGAGAGAATACGAGGTGCAGGCTCCTGCTGGGGTTGGACCTGGTGAGGGCATCTCCCTGAGGTCCTGTGTTGGAGGCCAGGTCCTCACTGTGGCAGTGCTGGGGTGGTTTCGGGGGATCTTTAAGAGGTGTGGTCTAGTGGGAGGCAGTTAGGTCTTTGGAGCACCACCCTAGGAAAGCATTCACAGGCTCTCATGAGATCCCGCTTAGTTCCCACAAGAGAAGGTTGTTATAAAAGAGCAAGTTTGGCCCCTGAATTTCTGTTGCTTCCTGCCTTACCATGTAACCCCTCGCCTCCTTTCCCAAGTGCTCCCACACGATGCCATCTGCTGTGAGGCCCTCACTGAAGCCTGGAAGGTGCTGGCACCAGACTATTGAACCTCCCTAACTGTAAGCTAAATAGACCGCTTTCCTTTATAAATATCTAGCCTCAGGCATTTTGTAATAGCAAAAGAAGACAGACGAATATAGCATAGAAAAGCAGAAAAAAAAATCTGTTTGCAGATGACACATATATCTTATGCACATATATAACATATATATATATATACATATATATATAATGATGATACAAATATGTATCCTATATACCTCACCCAAATCAAAAGGAAAACTATTACCAAGAAAATAAAAGGATATTTACTAAAGTGGCATATTATAAAATTAACATTAAGAAATCAATAAGGACTTGTGCTCCAATATTTCTCCTTATTTCCCCACTACTAATTGTAATTAACCACTAACCCCCTGGACATTTATGTAAAACGTATATAAGAAGGCTTGCTCCATTCATCCACTGGTAGACACCTGGGTTGATGCCTCTCCTGGGCTATTGTGACAGTATCGCCATGGGCCTAGGGTGGGACCGACGCCTTTAGACACACTGATTTCCTCTCCTCTGGGGTGTAACCTGTGGTGGGACTGCGGGGTCTTAGGCTTGTGCTTCTCATTCTTTGACCAAGTCCGTGCTGCTTGCCAGAATGGCTGCTGTGGTCTACGCTCCCACCCACGGGGTGCAAGGGTTTCTTTCCTCCGTGTCCTTGCCTGTCACCTTTCATCTTTTCTATAACTGTTGCTCTCACGGGTGTGAGGTGACAGCTCATGGTGTTTCATAATTTACTTGTGTTGATGCATCATAATTATACGTCATAGTGAGGTTCAAAGTGATAAGACACATGTGTGTGCACACGTCTCTTGGAATTCCCTCTGGATGCCCCTCACCTCCCACGTACGTCAGCGAGGTTGGTAGTGACACTTTCATATATATGGACATAGCATCATTGGATCGTTTCCTTCCTCAATCTTCCTTTTCTTATTGCCCCCCCAACACAATTTGTGTTCACTGTGGGTCTAATTAGCACTTGCCTGTCATTCGTGATGTGGAGCACTTTTGCATACACCAGTTGACCACTCGCATGTGTCTGTTTCTCTTTTTGTCCATTATTTTTTTTTCTCTGAGGTCCTGGGGATTGAACCCAGGGGAATTCTACCTCTGAGCTACACCCCCAGTCCTAGTTTTAATTCTTGATTTTGAAACACGGTCTCACTAAGTTGCGGAGGGCCTCACTAAGTTGTGGAGGGCCTCACTAAATAGCTGAGGCTGGCTGCGAACCCAGATCCTCCAGTTTCAGCCTCCCAAGTACTGGGATTACAAGCATGCACCACTATGTCTGACTTCTTTTGTCCATTTTTAAGTCAGGTTGCATTCTTGCTGTTGAGTAGTTGGACTCCTTACCCATTTTAGACCTTAACCACTTTTCAGCGTATAGTTTGCAGACATTCCCTCTGACTGACAGGTTGTCTCTCTGCACTGCTGCTTACTTCACGGGCTTTGATGCAGAGACTGTCCATGGTAGAGAGGAAACAATGGGTTCTCTGAGACCCAGAGGTGACAGGATGGTGGGATCTCTGGGATTCCCTTTTGCCTCGCAGCTTCTAAACTGGAGGCTGCAGAGGAGACAACCTAAACACATCAGTGGATTCAAACACAAACCCCAAAGCCGGCTCTCTCTAGCTAGGAGGCCAGGGAGGCAGCAGCCTGTTAAGACAGAAGCATCCTAGCTAAACGCCACTCGCTCTTGCAAAGCTGTAGCAAAGTCAGCGGCCCTGCTCAGTCATGTAGGCAAGGAAAGCCCTATTGAGGTGGCATCCAAGAAGGCCTGGTGAAGAAGAAGGTGGCCACTGCCAGCATCAGCAGAGACCTTGTGGGAGCCGACTGTCCCACCCAGAAGTAACCAGGAGTCCCCAGGTGCTGAGGGAGGTCCAGTGGGGAGCCTGTGTCTCTGCTTCCCCTTGGCAGTTAAAAGGAGCATGGGAAGGGCAAAGTCCCAGAGCAGTGTCACATGGAAAGCTAGCATCATTTGTCACCAGCAGTCACGGTGGTGCACAGATCACAGGACCCGGCATCTCCTGCCGGCGTGTAGAGATGTCCAGGATTCCGTAGCAAAGCCCTCATCACACCAAGACTTGGAAAGATGAAGGAAAACACAAGGTCTGGGCGCCGACAGGACGAGGCCCGTATCCAGAGTATCTGGTGGCTTTCAAAGCAACCATTGGGAAAAGCTTCCGCAGGCAATTAGGAGTGCACTGAACAAAGCAAAGTGTAAACTGTCTCGGCGAAGCAGCAGAGGCATAAAGAAGAAGCAGACATTGCAGAACTGAATGCACAGCTGAAATCAGAAAGTACCATGGACAGCGCCTCTGGAGGATGAGAACGCAGAAAAGAACCAAGGAACCCAAAGATGGAGAGTCTCCACGAACAGCTGGAACAGGCAGAGCAAATGGACTGAGAGGAGATGATGAACAGGTCTTGGGATTCTCATGGGCGTCTGAGATGTGTGTCCTCTTGTCCCTGAAGGAGAGAGAAAGAGAGAGAGGCCGAGTGGTACCTGGTAAACAATGGGTGAAAACTAGTCGATTTGGCAAGATACCTAAACCTACAGACTCAAGAAGCTGAAAAAAAATCCTCAAACAGTATAAATTTAAAGAGATCCATGCCAAGAGGCGTCACAATTAAACTTCTGCAAGGTGGAAACAAAGAAAAAAAGTTTTGAAAGCTGCTAGAGAAAAAGTACATCTAACCCAGAGGGGAAAATGGGCTGAATGACACTGTATTTGTCTTCAGAAACCACGGTGGCCAGGAGGAAATGACATAATATTTTTCAGCTACTAAAAGAAAAAAAAAAACCTGTCAACTGGAAATCCTATACTCATGAAAATACCCTTCAAGAATGAAGGGGAAAATCGAGACATTCTTCGATGAAGGAAAGCAAGGAGAATTGTCACCAGCAGACCTGCCCTAAAACATGGCTGCAGAAGTCCTTGAAACAGAAATAGAATTGTGGGCCATAAAACATCGAGAAGAAAATGAAGATGTGGGCAAAAAATGTGGGTAAATGCAATAGGCTTTCTTTTTCCTCTCAAGTCTTAAAAATTGCATGTAATGGCTGAAGCAGAATTTATAGCACTGTTTGATGTGGTTTTGCAGAGGGAATGTTTAAGAGAATTATTAACTGGGGGAATGATGGGTCACAAGGAGAGGAGAGACTGGTGCACCTCGCTGAAACTAGTGAGGTGCAGAGATGTTCTGTGACAAGTTATGTATGTATACTGCAGAAGTTACCTAGGACAGCCACTGAAAATGCTATGCAGGAGGTACGCATGAAAATATGAATTAAAAAGGAATTCTAAAAGTGTTCAGTAACACACAGGAAGGCAAGAAGGAGAGAGAGATAGAGACAGAGATAGAGATAGAGAGAGATAGAGAACATGAGTTAAACCAGATATTAAGTCTTCAAATGTCAATAATCATATTCTTGCAAATGATATAGGTACACCAACTAAGATACAGAGGGTATATTAAAAAGCATGACCCAATGATATTCTGTCTTTAAGAACTTACTTCAAATACCACGATATAGGTAGGTTGAAAGTCAAAGGATGAAAAAAGGCGTATCATGCAAACATAAAACAACGGGAAGCGAAAATGGCTAAATTAATACTAGATAAAGCAGACTTCAGACTGAAGAAGGTTATCAGAGGCAGAGAGGGACTTTGTATAACGATAATAGTTAATCCATCATGAACACATCTTAAGTTTGCATGCACTGAAAGATAGAGCATCAAAATGTGTGAGGCAAGACCTGGTAAAAGTGAAAGGAGAAATTAACAAATCCACAGTTAGAGTTGTAGAATTCGACTCTTTTCTCTTGACAATTGGTGGAATGACTAGACAAGAAAAGCAACACCGAGAAGAACTTGACCACACACCAACCAAGAGGATTCACTTGGCACTTACAGAATACACATTCTTGCTGAGTGCCTGGGAAATATGTCAAGATAGAACATATCCTCGCTGTGAATCAAATATTAACAAATTCCAAAAGAATAGAAGTCATGCCATGCATACTCTGACTGCAACGGAATCAAACCAGAGATGAATGACAAAACAGTAATCGGAAAATCTGCAAACACTTGGAAGTAAAACAATAAGCTTCTAAATAATCCATGGCCAAAGAATCTCCAAGGGGAATAAAATGCTTGGAACAGAATGGAAATAAAAATATAATTCAGGTAAAGCAGTGACAAGGGGAAAATTCATAATACCAAATGCACATGTTAGCAGAGAGGAAAAGTCTCAAATTAATAATTTAAGCTCCCACCTCAAGAACCTCAAAATAGGGGAGCAAAATAAACCTATAGAACACAGAAGGAAGGAAGAAATGAAGGTAGGAGTAAAAATAAAATAAAATTAGAAGGCAGTAAAAATGCCAATTTTACCCTAATTGGTGTGTAGGTTTAATGCGATGCCTACTAAAGCCGGTGATTTTTAATAGATACAGACAAATTAGCCTACAGTTTATATGGAAATACAAAAGCATTTAAATAACTTAAAACAAAATTTGAAGGAGGTATTTGTCTACTCAATTTTAAAACAAAGTATAGTTGTGGCAAAATAAATACAACATGAAATGTATCTCTTAAGTGTAAATGTCAGTAGTGCTAAGTATATGCACATTGTTGTACAATTAATCTCCAGAACTAGTTTCCTCTTTCCAAACTGACACTCTGAACCCATCAGACAATTTGCCATTCCCCCTGCCCGGCCCCTGTCAACCTCCAATTTGCTTTTTTTCTCTATGGATCTGACTACTCTAGAGACTTCCTATAAGTGGAGTCATATAGTATGTGTCTTTTTGTGACAGGATTATTTCACTTCAAATAATGTGCACAAGATTCACCTACACCACAGCATATGCCATAATTCCCTTCCTTTTTAAGACTAAATAATACTCCACTGCCTGTGCAGATCACTTGTTTTTTTATCCACTCCTCTGGTGATAGACACTGGGGTTGCTTCCATATTTTAGCTCTTGGGAATAGCGCCGCTATGAACATACCTGCACACAGATCTCTCTGAAGTTCTTTTCCAGTTCTTGTGGGTACGTAGCCAGAAGTAGAATCCTTGGATCATATGGAAATTCTATTTTTTAACTTTTTAAAGACACACCATAGTCTTTCCCATAGCAGCTAGATCATGGTACATTGTCGCCCAAAGTGCCCAGGGTTCCAGCTCTCCCACATCCTCACCAACACTTATATCTGTGTTTTTGAGAGTGGTCATCCTAGTGAACATGGAGTAGCATATTTTAGATTTTGTGTTGCATTTTCATGTTGGTTGGTTGTTACAGTGTGGGTTCGAAATGTTCCCCAAAGGCTCGTATATTAAAAACATGTCCCCAGGGCAGTCATGTTCAGAGGGGGGACACGGCTAGAGGTGGGTCTCTGGGGACAGTGTAACATCTCTTTCTCAATCTTTCTTTCTCTTTCTCTCTCTTTCCCGTTCTCTCTTCCTCCTACCACCAAGAGCTGAGAGCAGCTGCCCTTCGTCCATCAGGCCCTGAATTCTGCAACCACAACCCAGCCTAATGTATGCTAAAACTGAAATCTCCAGAACTGTGAGCAAATAAATCTTTCTTCCTTTCTGCCTGTGCATGTCAGGCATTGGGGTCACAGTGGTAAAGGTGATGACTAAAACAATGGCACTGAGTATCTTTTAATGTAGCTTGGGTTCATTCCTATATCTTCTTTGGAAAAATGCTTATTTGTGTCCTTTATTTATTTTGAATCAGGCTACTGTTGTTTGAATTGTAGGAGTTCTTGTGGGCATTAAACCTTTATCAGATATATGACTTGTGTAGATATTCCCCCGTTACATTGGTTGCCTTTCACTCTATAGATTGTGCCTTTTGATGCACTCTACCCAATTTTGAGAGTTGTAATATAGCTATTGTAATCAAGACTCTGTGGTACTAGCAGACACCTAGATAGATCAACGGAACAGAACAGGCCCAGATAAATATGTCAAACTCATTTTTGACAAAGCTACAAAAGCAATTTAGTGGAAGAAACATACACTTTGCAATAATTTGTGGCAGAGCAATTGTGCATCTACAGGCAAAATAAAAAGACACCACAAAACAAAATGACTTGATCTAACTCATGTTTTATGTAAAAAATTGAAATGGATCATGGACTTAAATGTAAAAGGTAAAAGTATGAAAGTTAGAGAAAAAATAGAGGAGATAATATTCAGGGCCTAGAGCTAGACAAAATTCTCAGGCTTGCCACTAAAAGTGCAGCTCACAGTAGGGCTGATAAACTGAGCCTCTTCGAAATGAAAAGCTTTGCTTCATGAACGTCCACTGTGGGAGAATCTGCAAATCACAACCCTGACCATGAACTAAATGAAGTATCTTAAGTGTACATCTTTAAAATCCTCAAAATATGCTAAAATTAGAATATATTAAAAACTCTCAAAAGTTAACATTAAAAAGTCCAAAATGAGCTGGACATGGTGGTGCATGCTTGTAATCCCAGTACTTGGGAGGCTGAGACAGGAGGATTGCAGGTTCGCAGCCAGCCTCAGCTACTTAGTGAAGCCCTCCACAACTTCATGAGGCCCTGTTTCAAAGTAATGAATAAAAAATGGGGCTGAATTGCAGCTCAGAGGTAGAATGCCCCTGGTTTTAACCCCCAGTACTGCAAAAAAAAAAAGTCCAAGATGGGCAAAAGGCAAGAGGAGATCTTTGATCTTTCACAACAGAGAATATATAGATAGTGAGTAAGAGGGAAAGGTGTTCCACATCTTCCCCTAGCAGGAAACGCCAGTTGGCACCACAATGAGATGCCACAGCGCACCTGCTGGAGGGGCTGAAATAGAAGCTGGTGACCACAGGAAGTGCTCAAGAAGAGGCAGACCAAGGGGACACCTGGACACCGCTGGCTGGGACGGACAATAGTACAGCCACTCTGGAAAACATCTGAGCACTTCCTTTAAAAGCCAAGTCCTGTCACCACCTCTTGATCCAGTAATTCCAGCCCTGTGTGTTGTGTGCACACAGAACCTGTGCACAAATGCTTAAGCAGATTTGTTTATAAGAGCCCTAAAATGCAAATGACCCATACAGCCTTCCACTGGTAACTTATTAAATAAGCATGGTACATTAATGCACATGAAGTTCTTTCACAAACATATCAAAGTCAATTACTAAACTGAACATGAGAAGGAGGGAGGGGAGAGGGAATGGGGTGGGAATTGGGGAAGGTTTGGATGAGAGAAGTGTGCGTGCATGCCTCTACCAGCTTGTACCTAACAAAGATGTATAATGCACCAATAAAACAAAAAATAAGCATGGTACATCCATACCCCTACTATGGAATACTACTCACCAATAAAAAAGGAACAAACTATTGATATATGCAGCAGCCTAGAGGAGCCCCCAGGAATTACGTAAATGAAAAAAGTCTCCAAAGGGCACATCCCTAGGATTCCATTCTATGTGACATTATTGAATTGGCAAAGTTATAAGGTAGAGGCAGAAGGATGCTTGCAAGTGAGTAAGGAAGGGTTAGAAGTAGAAGGAATATGAATATCAGCTAGGAAAGGACACCTTGAGGAAATACTGTGTGTGTTGAATAGGTCATTAGCAGTATCCTGATTGTTTTATTGTAGGATACATTTTTACCTCGTGTGCACGGTCTGTGTATTTTCACAAGATGCCACGGTTGTGGGAAGCTTGGTAAAGGGAACAGGGGATCTCTCTGTGCTGTTCCTACAATCCCGTGTGAATCTGTAATTTTTTTGAGATAATGAAAGTTTACTTAAAAACAAAAGTCCAAGGGAAAGAACCAGTGATCAGCATGACAACAACTCAAGCCTTGTTAGAGCGGCTGCCCCTGTGTAGCGAGTTACCCCACGCTCACCAGGACCCCAAAGGCTGGCTCGCTCCCTGGTCAGCGCGGTCCCCACGCTGGCCTCTCACCAGGCTGCAGCGGCTGTCACCTGGTGGCCTGGGGACCAGGGGTGAGTTTCCACGGCCCCTCCCAAGGTTTGGGGCAAGCCCCGGGCCCTCCCTGCCTGCTGGGCATCAAATCTGAGCCAGGAGACCCCAGGGCGGCCCTTCTGTTGGGGCAGGGACCTGGAGGCCACGAGTCGGGGCGGGAGGCTTCTGCACCTTGGAACCGTCTCCAGTACCACGGAAAACAAAACAATGCAAGTCCCCACTGGTTAGACTCAACACACTGGCAATGCTGCATCATACCACACGTGACATCACGTACACACACCACATTAACTACACACGACCCTCACACGTACACGGACACACACAGCACACGCTACATCACGTACACACACCACATTAACTACACAGTGTCCTCACACGTACACCGACACACACGCCACACACACCACACACAACATCATGTACACACACCACATTAACTACACACGACACTCACACATACACGGACACACACAGCCCACACTACATCACATATGCACCACATTAACTACACATGACACTCACATGTACACAGACACACATGTCACACACGACACTCACACCACAGACACACACGCCATATACACCCCACACATTACATCACATACGCACATCACATTAACTACACACTGTCCTCACACATACACAGACACACACGCTACACACACCACACACGACATCACATACACACACCACATTAATTACACACTGCACTCACATGAACACAGATACCACACACCACACACAACATCATGTACACACCCCACATTAAGTACACACTGCCCTCACATGTACATGGACACCACACATACCACACACCATATCACCTACACGTGCCACATTAACTAAACACGACACTCACACCACAGACACACATGCCACACACACCCTACATACACCGCATATCAATTATACACTGCACTCACAAAGTGTCCGCACACATTTACACAAACACACTTGCACATACACTTATACCACACACCACACACGCATGCCCCTCTCATGCACACACCACACCTACCCCATGCACATACCATGCATGTCACACGTGTGTACCTGAACAATCCATACACAAACACCACGCATACTGTACACATGTCATACATTTACCACATACAACATACACACACAACACACAAACTGCACATACACCCCCATACACATACCACACAAAAACACACGTGGCACAAAGCACACTCAAACCACGCACACACACACACTCATTTCCTGGAATAAGCTTGAATTGTCCAAATGTTGTATGAGCTAAACTGCAAAACTTTTAAAGACAACAAAATAAACTTGAATGCAGGAAGAGGCATACCAGGTTCTTAGGAAGGCTCAAGTTCAGTCTTTCTTAGTTACTGCATACATTTAGAATTATCTCCATTAAAACACACTTTTTCCTGGATCTAAATTGCCTGAGTGTGTATCTCAGAAGAACGTGAATCTACAGGAATGGCCACGAGTAACAGCTCACCCTTGAAGAGCACAGTGGCGACCTGATGCCAGCCACACCGTGCATCATGGAGCATCTTCCCCAAAGAGAGACTGAAAGGAAGATGAACTTGATTAAAAACAGGGGAAATGGGCGGAGATAGGGATGAAGATTCCAATGGAAAAGAAATGAAGATGAGGGAAAAGACGGCTCACTTGTTGATCTTTGGCGCTGATGTAGTTGAGTCATGAGGGTTGTAGCCTCAGCAGTGGGTAAATTCATTGTAATAGATTTACCTGGATGGTACCCGGGAGGCCCGTGAGTTGTGGCTGGAGTTGGGACCCTGGGGAGCAGCCTTGGAGATTCCTCCTTCCCCTGTCCTCTGTCTTCCGGCCTCTGTGGTGTGGGGAGCCCAGCCCATGTGCTCTCCCTCCCTCAGCCTCCCGTGGCCATGCCCTGAGATCCACGGTACCCAGGCCTTGCAGACTGAGCCTGAAACCAGAAGAGAATAAATCTCCTTTCCTCTAAGTTACATGGTCAGGTCTTTAGATTATAGCTGCAAGAACGTTGATGGGAACACCCAGACTATGGTCCCCGAATCTCATTTAGCACTGAAAGTCACCAATGTTTCCTAGAGAAAGCAAGGAAACTGCCTTAGGTACTGGGGACCTGTTCGCAGGACTCAGACGACATGTGGCCTTTAGTGTCTGACTTCTTTCATGGTGGTAAATCTTATGTCATGTGTATTTTGATCCAATTAAGAAAAATCCCTAAAGAAAAAAGAAAAAGACAATAAATTGGGGGGAAAAAAGGTCTGATTCACTCTCAGAGAAGCTCTCACCTCAAAAAATAGGACTGGGGGTGTAGCTTAAAGTTAGAATGCCCCTGGGTTCAATCCACAGTACCACCACTCCACACACAAATTAAAAGCAAAAAACAACTGGTCATTATTAGAGGGTGTCAGAGAAATTACGCATTTTTTCTCATCATTTTGAAAACTGCTAACGGGAAGAGATAAGTCTTTAGTCCTGCTTGCATTCATAGAAACTTTACTTCTGGGTAAACAGCTAACTGAAATGGGCGGCTTCTCTCCACCTAGATATTTCAGTGTCTAAATACAGAATTAATGTAAGAATTGGGGTGCTGCCATTCCCCACCCTTAATGGAGTCACAGGGCCCGTCAGTGGTGGGGATCTCACAACGGGAGCCCAGCAGACATTGTGCACCCACGAGAGAATCCCAGTGCGTGTCTGCGGCTGCCTAGACAAAACCGACCAAAACCACTGAGCACCTCACCTCAACTCCGGACTTGCAGTTCACACTGGCAAAGCAGCCAGGAGAATGCACGCTCGGCCTTCTGAGGAGCTGGGCTACGGGAACAGCCCAGGTCCCTTCCCAGATGGTCGAAAGGGGCGGGCGCGGAGAGGAATCTGGGACTAAAACAAAGGTTTCAGAGACAAAACCAGCTTTATATTACGGGTTTTACTTGGATTCAATTTTGAACTAACAACATTGAAAACTTAGTTGGGAAAACTTCAGTATTTATTGGATAATTGACCGTATTGTGGATTTGCTTAAAAGAAAACAACAGACTTTTCTTTTGGAGATGCATACCAAAATATTTACAGACAAATATTTACAGATAAAACATAAACGTGTTAGTTACTAATATTTTACTTTAGAAAAGACAATGAAAAGGAAGGAAGGAAGGAAAGAAGAAAGGAAGGAAGAAAGGGAGGGAGAGAGGGAGGGAGGGAGGGAAGGGAGGGAAGAAAGAAGGAAAGAAGCCCACTTTCTATTGCAGAGCCCAGCCGAGCTTCTGTACTGGAGTGACCCAGGGAGTCCAGTCCCTGTAGTGACATCCTTGTCCTCCCAGTGCTCTGGGGAGCACCTCAGGGCGTAGGAACCTATGTGATCCATGCTGGCACAGACGGGAGGGTCAGATGGTTCCTGTCACTCGGCCTTGGCACCCGGACAGCAGGCCCTGCAGAGGTCACAGGTAGAGGTCAACAGCAAGCCCTCCTCCTCCCTGGCTTGCTGTGTGATCCCGGGCGGCATACCTGACCTTGCTGAACCTCAGCGCCCTCTCCCACGCCGTGGGAATCATTCGAGCCCTCGAAGCCATACAGCTGTTGCTAATGGCCCCGTCAAGCGACTCATTCTACCTCTGCAAGCATGTGTCGGAGACTTTGTCTAATCTGCTGAAGTCACTAGACTGTCAATTTCCTTTTTAGTGGTGATATATGTTTTCGCATTTTTGTGCCTCTCCAGGACTTTCTGTAAGAAGTTGGGAAAATGACACCGGCCGTCTTTAGTGGGCGCTCACCGCTTGGGAAGGCCATGGCGGGGGAGCAGGGGAAAGTCAAGGGGTGGTTGAAGAGGCAGGGGGTCAGGGCTGGCTGTGGCCCCAGGGCCAGCAAGAGGGGTCTTGTGCGTGGATTCCACCCAGCAGCCATGCGTGTTGAATGCTTGAGATGAAAATACCCTAGGATTTGAAGTTCAGAGGCAAAGGGCCTGCTGACAGCGCATTCAGAGGATTAGTCGGCAGGAGGATGTGGATGGGGGTGGGCGTGGCCGTCCAGAGAGCCCGGGGCAGCACAGAGAATTAGGGTGGCCCAGGGGAGGAGCAGGGATACCTGGCTGGCTTGTCCAGAAGTTTTGGAGGTGTGAGTCCATCCATCTACCTATTTATATCTCCATCCATCCATCTATCTATCTATCTACCTATCTATCTATTATCTATTTATATTTATATCTATCCATCTATTATCTATTTATATCTATCTATCATCTATTATCTATCTACCTATCATATCTATCTACTTATGTATCTATTATCTATTTATATCTATCTATCATCTAGCTAGCTAGCTACCTTCACATCTATCTATCTATCTATCTATATATCTATCTATCTATCTATCATCTATTACTATCTATATACCTATGTATCTATTATCTACCTATTGATATCATCTATTTTCATCTATCATGCTTCTATGCATCTATAATTATACCCCCTCCTATCTGTCAATCCCATCGGTCTGCCTGTCATAACTACTCGTCATATGTCTCTCCCTCACTGTCATCCTCTTTCTACTTTTGTCCCTGGAGCAGCAGGAAAGGGTCAGAGACACCAGCCTGCTTCCTTCCTCTGGCCGGAGGATGCCAGCCTGGGACACCGGTGTGTCGGGTCGAAGCGGAAAGGCTGGGGTCTGAGCGGGTGCCTGCGTCACCGGTGAGGCCCTGCTGCTCCCGGGGAGGGCGGCTGGCAGAGGCCTGTGAGAGGGTGACGCGTGGCTGGAGTGCTGAGCGTGCACCTGTGACTTGCATTTGGAGTGGGAGGTGGCACGTGCCACAGGCCTGTCCCTCTGTGACCTGAGGTCCTCAGAACAGCTGGAACTGAGGATAATTAGCAGCCAAGGGCTCCTGCCTGTGCTGGCTGGCACTGCGGGTCGGAGGGCATGGCCCGGCAGTGCTGGACAGTGACTTCTCTGCACGAGGCTGCTGCCTGTCCCACCGGGTCACATTAGAGGGCAGGGGCAGCTCCCTGGTGGGCAGAAGGGGCCTCTGGTCAGTTTGTATACACTGGAGAGAATTCTGCTGCAGAACGTTAAGTGGGGAGGGAGGAGCTGGGACAGCTTAGTGCAGCTTTGTGTATGAGATTCGTGGAGGGTCACGGCATGGCCCTGGGCTTCAGGACCAACCGCCGCTGGGTCCAGCGCCGCAATTCCACGTTGACGGGGTCTCTGCTCCACCTCCAGCCTCCAGCCTCCAGCCTCCGCCAATGTGTGCGAATGTCCCCCACGTGTTTGGAAAGAGGCTTTCAGTGCTTTCTCGGATGGTATTTTTCCAACATTGCTGTAGTCTAAATTTCCTGGCCTCAGATGAGACAATCTTTGCAAAAGCTTGAATAACCTTGTGCCCTGGGCGCACAGGCCGACGTGGGAGAAGACCTGAACACCAGCTGTGTGGGGGCAGGTGTTCAGATCTTGACTCTGCAGCTTGCTCTCCTGGGGCTGGGTGGGTGTGCACAACCTCCCTGGGGCCCGGGGTCATCGTCTTTAAGGAGAAACTGTTCCTGGCTAGCGTTGGTCGCACCCTTTCTGTGTGCTCAGCAGTTTTCTATGCCCTTTATGTGAATTATTTGTGCAATGGCTACAGCCCCCTCTGAAGCAGGTGCTTACACCTTTATTTCACAAGGCGGTAGCAGAGCCCAGAGCCGACATCGTCATTGTCGTCATCCTCGTTATCATTATCGTCATTACCTTTTCCCTGGGTAGCTCAGCAGGATTCCAGGCCGCGTGCCTGCACTCCGGGGCTGGCACTTTCAGAATTAAAATGCTTCAGTGCGTTTGTATGCTGCGGCCTCTGTGTCCTGCCTGGCATCCTTGGAAGCTCCTTAAATGTTTGCTCTTTGTTAGGATGAAATCGGCGCCTGTGTCCAAAGCTGCTGGGTGAAGGGCCTGATAGGAAGGCGCTAGGAAGAGCCAGACCCTCTTGGTGTCACTCGGTGTGAATGGCAGACTCCCTGAAATCCCCCGGCTTCCTGCTCTGCACTCAGGCTGCGTCTATGAAGGCAGGGAGCGTGGGGCTGACAAGGCCCCGTCCATCACCCATCCTGGGGCGCCCCTCGGGAAGCTTGTTTCCCCGTCTTTCCAAGGGAGCTAGCCACATGGAAGAGCAACCTGCCTGCCAACTGTCCAATGTCAACCAGAGCCCACCTGGGCGACGGTGCATGCATTGCCCCCCCACACCCCAAGATGGGCGAAGCCACCCCAGGGCTGGAGGATCCAGGGCGGGGCTGGGAGGAGGGTGCCAAGAGCTTCTCAAGTAAAACCCACAAGCTCTGGCGGGTGGAGAGGGCAGCTGAGCCGTGGATAGGTCTGTCTTGGACAGCTCAGCTGCAAGGCCACGGAGATGTCACCGTGAAGCCTCCTGGGGGATCCCGCCTGTTGTCAGCACACGGAGCTGGCTGGGCTGGATGCGCTTGTGCTCTCTCTCTCTCTCTCTCTGTGTCGACGGGACATTTGGAAAGTGGATGGTGTACACTGAGTGGCCCTCGGGGAGTGTGGACTCAGGATGAGCCCACTGCACGTCCTGCCAGATGTCATCTCAGGTTCATTGTCGCTTCAGCCTCAGCGTCCCACCTATACGTTGGTAAAAATAGAGGCTACTTCAGATGCGGCTGCAAATGTTAAGTGTGGTGATCGCGTCACAAGGCAGGTGGATTTCAGGTTCCCTGCTTTTTATGGCACTGGGCGGACCTGTCCTCCGTGTGACTGGCTCTGGTGTGGGACCCTGCTGGCTGAGCACCTCACCTTGGGCTTCGGGGCAGAGCAGACGTCCCCTGACAGGGCCGGGGTGGGACGGTCATCCTGTGCACACACCCACAAGGCTCCTGTGCGCTGAGTCCTGCTGGGTGCCCATGCTGTCATCGTCCGGGGGACATGGCTGAGAGCAAGACCAGTCAGCGCCCCGGGGTCTCCAGCCCCAGTTGGAGGTGGGGGAGGAGACAGAAAAATGAACAACTAAGTAGATAGTCACTTCCACAGCACCCCGCGTATTGTGATCGTCAGCAAGACAGACGCCTAATTCCAGCTCCAAGATGATGGACTGTCACTACAGGAAAGCCACTTTCACACGGAGAGCTGGGGGAGCGAGACAGGGGCCCGCCAGGCCAGAGGCTGCCCCGGGGAGGGGGAGCCGGCCAGGAAGAGCCGGGAGGCGCTGATCATGGAGAAGATGGTGGAGCCCTATTTTTTATTCTTTGAAACCGAGTCTCACTAAATTGTGAAGTGCCTCACTAGGTAGCTGAGGCTGGCCGTGAACCCGGATCCTCCTGTCTCAGCCTCCCAAATGCTGGGATTACAGGCGTGCACTACCATGCCAGGCTGGAAAAGGGAGAGAGAGAGTGAGCAACGAGGGGGAAGACAGGACGGCCAGACCTCGAAGTGCCTCGGGAGCTGTGTCAGTGTTCTGGAAGGGACGAGTCATGCAGCTGGACTCTGTGGCCAGTGTCCAGCATGGAAGGCGCGTATCAGGGGGAGGACCTAGGGCAGAGATGTGGGGTGCAGGACGCCTGGCCGTTCAGGAGCCTGCTGCAGAGGCCTGTGTGGCGGGGGGGGGGACCTGACTGTGTGGTGGGGTGCAGGTGTGAGGTGGGGGGCTCTGGAGGGCTGGTAGATGCTGGGTACAGAGCGTGGGAGAGAAGGAGGGTGCAGGCACAGTTCCAAGGTTCCAGTTGGGTCCTGAGCAAGGCCAGTCCTATGCAGGGGGGGCCACGTGAGGCTGAGGTTTGGAGGGTAGAGAAGGATGTCAAGGAAATCTGGACAGAAGGGGGCATGCGAGAGAAATATTTTGATGCTAAATTGGGGGGTAACATATTATTGAGTGAATGGCATGGTGGCAAAGAGGGGTCCAGGAGGACTCCCAGCATGTCCAGGGCTCTGAGGCCGGGCTGAGGCCACCAGATTGGTTCATGGTGGAGTGTCAACAGGGCCATGGTGACCCGTTTTGTCATGCAAGCATGCTTCTTCCTGAGATTAAGCCCACAGAATTACAATGCAAAAACAACAAAACAAAACAAAACAATCATTCCCGGAGCACCTACAAGGAGCGAGGGCCAGCCCAGGAAGCTGGGCAGTCTCTGCTCAAGGCAGCCCACAGGGCAAGCATCATGGTCTTGGCAAGGTCCCAGACAAACACGTGTCCTTGCAGGGACATTCACGGGAGGTCATCTCGTGGAGGAAAGACACCCACAGGCTGAAAGAAGAGCTCAGTGGAAAAGCAATTTTCTCAGCCGCCCAAGAGGGCGGTGGGCAGGAGACAGGTGCCCTCATCATTATAGCAGTCCATGGTTTTGAGGCAATTTAGCACGTTCAGGAAAGAGTTAGTGTGAAGTGAAGAGCTAGGGGGCTTTAGACATCTGAGTTCCGTCTTACAATTTACAGCTCTTTAGTTTTCAAAAAGTCATTTTAACATCTCTAATCCTTACTTCAGAAACAATAAAAAGGACTTAGTGTTTATAATGCAAGTTTGCAGCAAGGATTAAGTAAAATGTGTAAAACATACTGAGCATACAATTGGGCATCCAGTTACCGATTAACAAATGGTTACAGATGAGCTGGGCATGGTGGTGCATGCTTGTAATCCCAGCATTAGGGAGGCTGAGACTGGAGGATCCAGGTTCAAGGCCAGCTTCAGCTACCTAGTGAGGCACTCCGCAACTTAGTGAGACCCTGTTTCAAAATAAAGAATACAAAATAGGGCTGGGGGTATAGCTCGGAGGTAGAATGCCCCTGAGTTCAATCCCCAGTACCACAAAAAAAAAAAAATAGTTACAGATAATAATGATGATATATATGATGGTGATGATGGTCATGGTGATGGTAAATGGTGTTGATAATGGTGAGGGTGATGCGTATGGAGATGGTGATGTCATAATGGTGATGATCGATGATGATGCTGCTGATGAAGAATGTGGTGGTGGTGATGATGGTGATAATGGTGATGATGGTGGTGATGATGGTGATAATAATGACGGTGATAACAAGGGTAGTGATGGTCATAATGATAATGGAAATAGTGATTGTCATATGGTGATGATGGTGTGAATAGTGAAGATGGCGATGATGATAGTGGTGGTGATGTGATGCTAATGACAGAGGTGGTGGTGATGTGATGATGACGGTGATGGTGATGGTGATGATGATAATGGTGATGGTGGTGATGGTGGTGATGCTGGTGATGATGATGATGGTGGTGGTGGTCATGATGCTAATGATGATGGTGATGGTAATGGTGATGGTGATGATGATAATGGTGATGGTGGTGATGCTGGTGATGATGATGATGGTGGTGGTGGTCATGATGCTAATGATGACGGTGATGGTAGTGGTGATGGTGATGATGACGGTGAATGTGATGGTGGTGGTGATGGTGATGGTGGTGATGATGCTAATGACAGGTGGTGGTGATGGGATGACGATGATGATTGTGGTGGTGATGGTGATGATGGTGGTGGTAGTGGTGGTTTTGATGATGGTGATGGTGGTGATGGTGATGGTGATGGTGGTGATGGTGATGGTGGTGATGGTGGTGGTAGTGGTGGTTATTATGGTGGTGATGGTGATGGTGATGGTGGTGGTGATAGTGATAGTGGTGACGGTGATGGTGGTGACGGTGATGATGATGCCGACCATCATGGCGGTGGTAGCGACAGAGATAGCGATAACAATGATGAGCTTAACTGAAATGAACACTTGTCAGCAAGTGTAATCCTATTCACAGGAAAAAAGTACATTAGTTACAACACTTTGAAAGTGCCAGCGCTCTTTACTTTATACTGTAGAGCTCTTGCACTTTCCCATGGTAATGTTATTTTGAGTGTGAATATTCTTCTTGATGCCAAACATCTCGGTGAAAACTGAAATGCAGTCAAACAATGAAGCCAGCTCCACATCCAGATGTGGTGATAATATGCCCACAAAGTAAAGTCGACGTGATAGGTATTTTTTTTTTTCCAGTTTTCATCTGTCATTTGGCATCAGACTGAGTTTGGTGCTGTAATAATAGCTATCAAGAGGTATAAATGTGTACTAGACACTTGAAAAGAATTCAAAGAGAATGGCATATTGTTGCTGGAATCTGATACATTAAGAAAAAATGGAGGTTGCTGCTTCTGCATGAAGCTAAGTGGTTGTTGCAGGAAGCGATCGCATGCCTGCTTGGCAGAGTGTCTGTTCTGCACAGATTCCTAGGTGTGAGGCATCTAAAAATAGTCCTGCTCTCTCTGGGCTGTCTGGGGAATAGCTGTTGGACTCTCGGCTGTTGCAGCTACAAAAAGCAATATGCTTTTTGGAAAGGTATTAGGCTGGGGTTTTGTTCTGCCAGCATCACTTCAAATTGTCCTCCCGGAGCAGACAGAGGCTGCTGCGCCTCCTCCCAACCAGGCAGAGAGAGAGAGGGGATGAAAGGCAGCGATCAGGCTCAGAGTCCCACCCACCGGCAACCGCACCTGTGTGAGGCCTGAGTGCAGGTGTGTGGCCAGGCACTCCCCCCGAGAACCTGCATTACACACACACCACACCATGTACACCACACGTGTGCACACACACACACATACATATACGCACCATACACAACATATACCATACATACTCACCATACACTAAACATACACCACACATATATCATACACATACACATCATGCATATACCACAAGCACACCACACACATTACACACACACTACACATATACACCAGATACACACACCATGGATCACACTCATATCACAGCAAACACACTCACCATACACACCACACACATATCATACATACACTGTATGCACATCACATATACACACCATACATATACACCACACATAACACACCCACAACACACACAACACACATATACATGATACACACCAAACACACCCCACACTCAAATACCACACAGCGCACACACACCAAACACATGCCATGTACCACACAGCACATCCACGACCCACACACCACACATACTACATATATACTACACATATATACCACATACACACAACACACACCACAGCACACACACTATACACACTCCACACATATACACCACACATATACCACATACCACACATACACCACACTCATGCTACACACACTACATGCACACCAGGTATGTACACACATATACCACATACCACACATACACCACGCACACTCCATGCCCACATCACACACATTACATGCACACCACACATGTACACTATACACATCACACACCACATGCATACCACACACTACATATATCATATATACACACACAACATATACCATATACACCAAACACAGATGTCACATACCACACACACACTCTACCACAACACACCACAACACACCACACACACACCACATACCACACATACTCACCACGCATTAAAGATACACACCACATACCACACACCACACACACACACCACATGGTACCCACACTATATTGGCCATACACACATACCAACCTCACATACTATACACACACAACACACACCACACAAATGCCACACCTTATGCCATACATATGCCCCCCACGCACCCCAGCTATGCGAAGGTGACACCTGTAATATACTGACTCGTGTTCCGAATGCACAGGTAACTGAAGAAAATCTGCAATGGCTCTCTGGTGATATCTGCTTTTCCAAAGGTATTTCAAATTGCAGTAAAAGTGTAGCACTTTCTCGATATGCTTTTTCAAATAAAAACTTAAGTGAAAACCCTTTACCTCTCTGAAAGTGAAATTCAAATTTATGTACTTAGATAAGGTACGGTACGAGGACCTCGGAGCAAAGTCCCTGCCACATCATAAAGGCTCAGCGAGGTTTATCATCAGCAGCAGCACCACCGTGGTCACCATGGTCACCGTCACCGTTATCGCCGCCGTCACCATCGTCACCGTCATCACCGCCGTCACCATCACCATCGTCACCGCCGTCACCATCACCGTCATCACCATCATTGCCCTCATTATCACCATTGTCACCACCACCGCCAGCATCCTCCTCCTCGCCATCACCATCTGTGTAAGCAAAACCAAGTGAGTTCACATTGGGCCTGCACCTGCAAACACGCCGTGCTGTGTAGCCGTGACTCTTCATCGGGGCCTCAGCAGATCAGAAATGCCACACCTATATGCCATACATATGCCCCCCACACCCCAGCTCTGCGAAGGTAACACCTGTAATATACTGACTCGTGTTCCGAATGCACAGGTAACTGAAGCAAATCTGCAATGGTCTCTGGAGCTGACGGTGGCCGGGGCCTCTGGGGCCCTGTGCGGCGGCCACCCAGCGGGCCAGGCAGCCAGGCGTGACTAATTGGCCGGCTGCGAGGGTCTGAGTGGGAGCCACTAATCTCCCTGGAGTTTGGGAGGAGGCTGGGTAGGAGGCTGTCTGTGAGTCACTTAGACCTCTAATCTCCTCAATGCTAAACAAACCGTTTCTCTAATTTTTTTTTTTTCTTAATGAATTGACGAGCTGAGACGGGCCCTTGTTCTTCTATCACACAGACAGATCTAGACAAAGCCGAGAGTAAGTAACACCCACTTCCCTTGAGACTGAACCTGGGCGGAAGCCACAGATGAAGCTTCATGGTGAGGCTGGCCAGGAAGAGGGGCCAGGACACGGTACCGTGAGCCCGGTCCAGGTGGACAGAACCGGCCCTGTGGGGTGCCTGGTTTGCCGGGGACCCCCCTGGGTTCATTTCTGAAGCCCCTCATCCCAGCCAACCCTCCATCCTGGGCAAGGCAGGCTGGCCAGTCAGCAGGAGCCTGCCCTCCTGCAACCTGATGCCAAGCAGGACCGCTGGGTACAGATGGGGGCAGCTGCACTCAGAAACCCCAGAGCTACCCAGAGCAGAAGGAGGAAACAGCCCTGGATGCCCCACCCTCTCGCCCCCTGCATGATGGCTGCTAGGACCTACCCGGCTTCCTCTGTCACTGGGGGATCTAGACCCTTTCCTGGCTTCCTCTTCCTTCCCCTGCTCTCCAGGGTTAATCCCCAGCTCTCTGGGGTGACAAAAGCTTGGGGAGAAAATGCCCCCGGGTCTGCATGGGTAGGATTAACAGCCTTTGAAACAGCTAAGTCTGAGAGCGTGGGCCTGGAGGCCTCGGCTTGAACTGACCACACCCCAGTGGCCACTGGTGGAGACCATAGGGCGGGAGTTAGGCCCCAGCGAGGAGGAGCCTTCAGCAGGTGGGAGTTGGTTCAGATCTCTGTCCTTTTTCTTTTTTTTTTTTTTTTGCGGTACTGGGGATTGAACTCAGGGGCTTTCTATCTTTGAGCTATACCCCCAGCCCTATTTTTTATTCTTTATTTTGAAACCGAGTCTCACTAAGTTGCAGAGTGCCTCACTAGGTAGCTGAGGCTGGCTGCGAACCCAGATCCTCCGGTCTCAGCCTCCCGAATGCTGGGATTACAAGCGTGCGCCACCACGCCCGGCTTCAGATCTCTGTCCTGCCTTCTTGCTGAAGCCTCTGCAGGGTGGCAGCTCATCTGGGATGCTACGAGGCATATGTCACGGACACCAGGGGCCGCACTGCTAGCATGTCGGGGTTCAAATCCTGCCGCCCTGTGCTCCTAACCCAGCACCCCTCTTCACCCATTGGGTGACCGTGCAAGCAGGTCCCTTGTCCTCAGGAGTGCCACAAGGCTGGAAGACTGCCTCCCTGCAGTGCATGCAGACTCCAGCCCCACCCTGGTATCTGCAGACGGGCCCCTCCGGGGGCGCCCCAGTTCTGCAGACTCCCTGGAAGAAGGCCATCTTTGCTCATAGCCAACACTCCTGCTGTGGCTTCTCTTTCGGGGGAGACCAAAGCCCCAGGTCCCAGAGGACCTGCGCTCTCAAACCTCCTGCCACCTTCCTGCTGGGGACCTTGCGGCCAACCTAGGGGCCATGGCGCCCGTGCACAACTTGGACTTTGCAGCAGCCCCTGCGGGAATGCAGCCTAGGCCTGAGCCGCCGCCTGCCTCTTGCCATTCCTGCCCGTTTTTAAGAAGCTGCTGGTGAGGGTACTGATCCTGCATGGAGAGGTCTGAGGGACTCATCATCCCTGCACTGCTGCATGCTGGGAGCCATTAGCGTGATTGCTGGTGACCTGCGAGAGGGCCCCGGGCTGCTGCACATCCCCTGGTCCAGCAATCGGGCACGTCCTGGGTCGCCCGATCAATAAGCATGTTATTTCCCGCACTGTGCAGCTGGTGGGATTTGAGCCAGGGACTTGCTGGTGAAGGGAGACCCTACTCAGCCGGGCCCTGAGCTGGCTCTGAAGGGTGTGGGGACGCCAGGGCAAGTGACATCATGGAGCTGGCTCCATCACTGTGGCCTCCCAGGAAAGGCTGAGGATCCCATTAGATTCAGCAGCAATGGCGTCACTGCCTGGGTCCTGAGACATTCAGGGGAAGGGACGGCTGGGCCTGGCCCCCCGAGTGCTGCGATGGACGGTCAGAGTGAGCTGTCTATAGGTCCCGATAACCTTCTGGTGAGAGAGAGGGAGAGGGGGACCACGCCAGTGGCCTCCTGGTTCTCTTGTCTCTCCACACCCATCGTCCCCCAACCCCAGCACAAATGTCTGCCATTCCCAGTGAAATCCCATCCCTTCCCTGTCTCTGCACTTGGTTCATGGGGTGGATTTTGTCCCTGGCTGAAGGTGACCCCAGGACCTGACCTGCCAATCACTTACCACCCGCCTACAGCTTGCCCATTGCTTTGCAGACAGGTCGGAGCATCAACTTGAGGTTCCAAGGAGTCGCATGGACACCCAGAGTTCGGGGTGCCCTTCACGCAGGCTGGGCATTCCACCACTCTTAACCTTCCTGTCTGAGCTCCTGTGGTCCCCCTGACATGTCATCACAAACTGCAGGCTTAAAGCGACAGGAATGCTCTCTCTCTCTCTCTCTCTCTCTCTCTCTCTCTCTCTCTCTCTCTCTCCCTTTTTCTCTCTAGCTTCTGGAATCTGAAGTCTGAGATAAGTTCGGGTAGAGTTCCCTCCCTCCAAGGTTACAGGGATCCTCCTCTGCCTCCTCCCGCTTCCAGTGGCCCGAGGTGTCCCTGGCTGGCCCTCGCTTACTGCTGCTTCCTGTCTCTGCTTCCGTTATGGCGTGACCTCTTCCTCTGCCTCCCTCTCAGAAGGGGGCCCGTGGCTGCATTAGGGGCCACCGGGCTCACCCGGCAGGGCCTCCTCATGCTCAGGCCTTACCTTGGTTCCATTTGCAAAGGCTACTCATCCAAAGAAGGCGGCTGTCACAGCTCCAAGGACCAAGAGGACGTGTCTTTTTCAGGGTTGACATTCATCCCGCTCCACCGCTGAAGGTCAGCACTACGGTCCCTAGGACCTTTCTGGTGTGAGGACCCGGACAGGACCGAGGCGCTGGGAGTCCTCCGCCTGTCCCATGGGGCCCAGCAAGAAGTGACCACGTGGCCTCCATCCTCGCTGTTTCCCTCTCAGGGGCCTCGAGAAGGAGAGATTTGGGTGGTGAGTTTCATCCGCAGAGACACTTCTGGTAAGTGGACACTGCATGCGGGGGTGACCTGTGAAGTCACAGGGTGCAGCCTCCAGGAGCAGAACTTGGACTTGCGACAGGAGGGGCTTGCGTGCTGCAGGTGGACGTTGAGGTGCCTGGCTCTGTGGCAGGCCGCGGGGGAGGTTTGGACATTCCCCCGGGTCGTTGAAGCTGATCGGGAGGGACAGGACGGTGAACCATGTGCCTCCCGGGGGCATATTGCTGTTGGCCTAGTAGGGACAGGGAGGGGGGTCACCTGGCCAGGTGCCTGGCACCCTGTCCCTGCTAATTCCTCACCTCCCGCCGTGCCTGGGGGACTGGGAGGAACAGAAATGGTATAACCGAGGCACAGAGAGCCCGAGTGTGCGGATGTTTGTAAATGTGCCCTGTAGAGGACTTTTACCTGCAGCCCGAGCAAATGGCTGATTGCTTCTTTCTGCACAAGCTGGACTTCTCTCTCTGCCTTCTTCCTAACGTGATCAATGTCCTTATGCCTGGCATGGAGACAACGTGCACAGCCAGGGCAGGTCACAGGGTCACAGGGTCATAGGGTCACAGGGTCATAGGGTCACAGGGTCACAGGGGTGAACGGGTGTATGGCCGTGCCTGGGCCTGATTGGGGAGCATCCCTTTGGAGAATCTGAATGGCCTCCCAGTGAACTGGGCTAGTTCATCCATCTGTAGGATGGGTCTACTCAGCCCAGCCTGGAGACGGCGGCTGAGTGTCAGAGCTAGGGCTAGATTTGGGGTCATCCAGCCCCCCCCTCCCCCGCATGTCCATGGAGTAGGGGACTCAGATTGTGGGAGTGTGGGCTACACAGAAGCAACTTGGCAGTGTCAGAGTCCCTGAGAGGCTTTTTTTTTTTTTTTTTTTGTGGTACTGGGGATTGAACCCAGGGGCATTCTACCTCTGAGTTACATCCCCAGCCCTATTTTTTATTCTTTTATTTTGAAACAGGGTCTCACTAAGTTATGGAGTGCCTCACTAAGTAGCTGAGGCTGGCCGGGAACCTAAATCCTCCTGTCTCAGCCTCCCAAGTACTGGGATTACAGGCATGTGCCACCACGCCCAGCTCCCTGAGAGTTTTTACCCGGCTTTTATAAGATACTTTATAGGCAATGCCCTTTGTTCCCAAGTTTCTCCAAATTGACTGCTTTGATAGCTGAAATACAGGGTCAGGGGAATTGGGAGATCAGGGTCAGGGGAATTGGGATTCAGCAGGATTTGGTGCTTTGCTGGGCTCTCTCCCTGCCCAGCACCTTCCAGTCTGTCTAGAATGTTCTGTCTCAGGAAGGCTTCTGTGTTGGAAGAGCACCAACTTACCGCAGGATGGGGTGGAGGAGTGCACTGGTGCATCCTGGGAAGAGGAGGCAGTGAGGACCACGGGGCCCGATAGGAGCCCTGGCCAGGCAGACTGTGTAACTCGGAGGTGAGGGAATCGTCTCAAACACCCCCTCCCACGCAGGCAGCTCACGTGACCTCGTCAGCCCGTTCGAAGCTGGAAGAGGCCTGTCCTCTCGTGCCCCTCCTGATCCATTTAGCTGGCCCTTACTGGGTCTGTCGCTTGCCTGTCCAGTGCTGGCCGGGCACAGGGGTGAGCAGGAGCCGCCGCCGGCCCTCCCTGCCTCGGCCAACCAGAGCCTGGTGGGACTTCACAGACTTTATTACCGCCATGCCTCTGCTGGTCTAGACTTTCCTTCTCGTCAGTCTCTCTCTCTCTTTCTTTAATAAATTGGGTCTACTTATAATAGCCATAGAGAACATCACAGGTATTTACTGCGATATGTTGCAAGTATGCTTCTGCCAGTGGGTATGTAATGACTTCTAACTTAAGCACAGTGTTCTGGAGAGGAAACCAATCTACCCGCAGGAATCGCTCCGCAGCCTCCTCCTGGTTCCGCGAGGATAATGCTGAAATCATCATTACGTGTGAGATTTGCTAGGGAGGGTGATCGTGGTGCCGAGATCAGCCTAATGAGAACAATAACGGCACAGATTCCCACGTATGCGCCCTTTGCAACTTCCCGAAGAGTTGTCTATACCTGGGTGCTTTTCTCCCTGTCCTGGGTGGGTAGAAAAGACCCCGCTGTCTACACACCCCTGGCTTACTGAGTGCAGGCTGGCTGCTGCCACTCTGATGGATTCTTGGTGTTATTTCTAGTCACTCTGCTCGGTCCAAACAATCATCCCCATTTACAAGGGAGAAAACGGAGCCTCGGAAGGGTCTGGAGGAGCGGCTGGCACTGAGGACCCGAGTGTAGGCTGCTGGCCTGAGCCGGGGCAGCACCTGCTGCAGGGAGAATGGCCGAGGAAGCTGCGGCCCCTGCACTGAGCCAGGACCCCAAGGAGGGACGCACAGGACCAACAGCTGCAGTCAGGCTGTGTGGCCACCTCCCTACACTGCCAAAACTGTGCAGCTGTGCCCTCTGGCAGCCGTGGCCTCTGCCCCTGCGTCTGGCCAGTGCCTGCTCCCGCAGAAGGGTCCAATGTGGACTCCACATTTACAGCACGCATTGGCAGAATTGATTGCTCCCTTTCCTCTACCAGCCTCGGGCTGGGATGGATGCCCCGTGTTCTACATCACAGATCTACAACTTTCCCCGAGCAGTTAGTGACTCAACTCCTCCTCCCGGGATGCCGAGCGCCGGACTGCTGGATCCGCATCTAAGAATATCAGAGGCAGGAGAGCGGCCATGATATTGTTCCTTGCTATCCATATTATTTATAAACTGTAGAAGTCATCGCCTGTGTCCCAGCTCCTGAGTTCTCTCCAGCAGGGCGCAGGAAATTCAAAGCTACATACATACCTGTGGCTTCTCACAGTTGGGGACACCCCGCTCTGCTCCCTAGGAGACGCACCGCTTTCTCCTGTGTTCGTCCACCTCCCATCCTGGCAGGTGCACCCCCATGGCCACTTACCTGGAGGGAAAAAGACGCCCACCAGGACAGCCCTGGCCGCCGTGTCCACAGGCTTTGTGTCCTCTCTTGATTGAATTGGAAGCAGGCTGGCACCATGGGTAGCCGATCCTCAAATGCTCGATAACAAGGATGAAAGGGTATTGCCCCTTTAAACAGCAATGGCGCGTCCCCCGGGGGAGAACACTCTTATCTCCTTTAGGATTCGACCACCCTTTGCAAAAGCGGCTCCTAATTGATGGCTGTGATAAGCGGCATCTGTCCTGGTGGCGCAGGCTTCCTGCTAAACAAGCACTTAGCCCAGCTTTTCCCCTGTGTAGACAAGGAGCGTTTATTTGAAGAAAGCAGATCAACATAAGCTCGTTTTCCTGCAGGCTCTGCTGGGTCAGATGAGTTCCCTCTGGAATTTGGGGCCCAGCTCATCCTGTTCTGAGCAGGGGGAGCTCTTGGGGTGCAGTTCCAAGTCTACTGTACCGCTGTTCTCTGGAGGGGCCATGAAGCCCTGGCCAGCGGATGTCCACTGTCATCTGTGTCAGGGGTCACCCACTGAGCATGCAGTGTCCAGCAGATGTCCACTGTCATCTGTGTCAGGGGTCACCCACTGAGCATGCAGTGGCCACTGACTGTCCTGAGGGTCAGTGTGGGTTCCAGGAGGTCTGAAGCTTTGCAGGGTGTGGTTGGACATGCATTCTTCCTCTTCTAATAACTCTCCTCCTCCTCCTCTTCCTCTTCTTCCTCCTCCTCTTCCTCTTCCTCCTCCTCCTCCTCCTCCTCTTCCTCCTCCTCCTCTTCCTCCTCCTCCTCCTGCGCCTTCTCCTTCTCCATAGCTGTATTTCTCTTCCTTTCTCCTTTTCTCCTCCCTCTCCATCTCCATCACCCTCATCTCCTCTTCCTCCCTCTTCTTCTCCATCACCTCTTCCTCCTCCTCCTTCATCTCTTCCTCCTGCTCCCTCCGGCCGTGTACACTAGGACATTTCAGTAAGACACTTTTATTCACTTAACTAAGCTGGCAACAGAAGTGTCGAGAGGAAGACGCTGGGAGCTGGTGGCACTTGTCGACTGGAGACGAGAGGACTGTCATAAGAGGCCCCTTTCTGAGATGGCCCACGGACCCAGGGAGAGTGAGTCTCGGGAGGCGTCTGCTGTCTTGCTGCATCCCAGCTTCCTATCGCCTGAGCCACGGAGCCGACTTGGCTGGAGAGCGTGAGTGGACTCGAACGCTCGTAGCTTGAGCTCTCAGCCAACATTCCTCCGCACGTCCAGTGCCAGCCCTGGCTCCAGGACAAGCGCTGTTCTTGGAAGTTTCTCCACTTTGGCCTGACTTGTGCTCTGCTAGTCTAGGCTAGACAAACCCATCAGCTCCTGAGGCTCAAGGGAGAACTGTTTAAAGGTAGGCAGAGGCGGGGGTAGCAGGGACAGGCGGCATGGAGTGAGAAGAGGAGACAGCGCAGGCTTCAAGAGTACAGGGAGTGTCCGGGGAAGATGTCCAGAGATGTCTTGTGTGGCCTGGAAGGGTTGAAATGAGATGAAGAGGAGGTACTGCTTTATTGAGATGGATTTTGTCTCAACACAAGGACTAGTTTGCTACCTCTTTGGTTGACCTGATGCGGGGGTGGGAGGCTTTGGGCCTAAGGGCAGAGGATAGGCTGGTTGGAATTTGGAAGAAGCTGGGTGGTTTAGACTCGAATCTGCAGTTTTGACCTCGTGACCTCCGGGTCCATGCTAAAGCTGAAGCTTTATGATTCTGAAGTGAAATTTGGAAGATGGACTAGAGCCCAAATTCATGCTCAAAGATTCTGCAAGCAGTTTCATTACCGAATTACCCCATTTCTAATCTCACACTCACAATGCAAATGGGCTTGCTAACGCTGGTTATCGGGGAAATCTAATTTAATTTCACTGTCTGATGAAGATGATGTCTAGGTGGGCTCTCTATTCTCGACTGACTTTATTGAACGTACTTTAATGTTAAGTGCTTTCCGATAGTACATCTGCAGGTACTTTCAGGGGCGGCTCTCTGCAGCGTTCCACATCTGAATGTTAACCACGGTATCTCTTTTAGGTCAGGAAGGAGCTCTGTATATCCCTGTGAAGTCTCTTTAGCATTCTTACATTTGAAAAGAATCAGGTAACTAGGACTTGACTGCCTTGTGGGCTTGCTTCCAAGTCATCTGTAAGTGCAAACTACTAAACAAAGATAGGGAAGGCATTATGGTCCAGTTTCAATGTTGCAGGAAGGCTAGCTCATATCCTCAACATTGGTGCAAAATAATTGTTCCATGGTGATAAATCATAAGCCTGTTATGGACAGAGACTTCTGAATCTTAACCTTGTTTATTTCCTTGTTGTAAATCTCAGTAATATAAAAATAGGGGCATAGAAGGTATTTAACAACATGATAACTATAAGCCTAATCTTTAGGAATAATATTTGCAGCCAGATGCAGTGGTGTATACCTGTAATCCCAATACTTGAGAGGCAGAAACAGGAGGATCACAGATCTGAGGCCAGCCTCAGCAACATAGCAAGGCCCTCAGCAACTTAGTGAGATCCTGTATCAGAAACCAAAAATTAAAAAGGGCTGAGGATGTAGATAAGCGGTTGAATGGCCCTGGGTTCAACCCCAAGTCCCACAAAAATAAATAAATAAATAAATAAAAATAAAAATAAAGAAGGAAGAAGAGGAGGAGGTTTGCATATCACTGATTTGATGGGTGCAAACCTACATTTAAGCCACTTCAACTAAAACTCAGGCATTTTCCTCCATGTCAATTTCTTTGTTCATTTAGATAGAAAGCAGTTCATTTACCAATTGGTCAAATTATGAAAATAACAGTGTTAGGAACAATCCGTCCTTCTACAAACCTACGGGGCTGGTCTTTCCTGTCATCAGCGGCTGTCTCCACCTTCCCCAAGCTGGGCAGTCTTCTTCCTCCCCCCAGCTTGCAGAGAAGAGAATTTGGAGGGCCACCGCAAGTCCTTTGCTCCTTTGAAGCATTTTCCCAGCAGCACAGACTTCATGACTCAGAGATGCTATGTGCACCAGGAGGTCGAGCCATCAACGCCGCCAGTCGAGGCGCTGAACTTATTGATCTTGCCGTAGCCTCGCCGTGGACCAGTTCATTTACTGCCTGCAAGTTCAGGCAGTCCCGCGCAACGCCAGGTTCCTCCACCCGCAGCCCATTTGCTGACGCCTTGCTGAGCTCGGCAAAGCAGCTGCTGGAGACTTGGCAAGGGCCAGGCAGCTCTGGCGCCCCTCGGACTTTCGGTCTCACACCTTGATTCCTGTGATTCCAAGACAAAGCCCGGACTTTCGGTCTCGCACCTTGATTCCTGTGATTCCAAGACAAAGCCCGGCTTGGCTTCCGCAGGCACACGCAAGTTCCCTCCTTTCTTGTCCTCCTGGCCGTTCTATACTACTGTCTGCGCTCCGCGTAGCTTCCTCAGAAGTGAGCGTTTGTTCTGCCTTTCCCAGCATCTTTAGGGCAAACTCCTTTCCCAGGTGCTTGAGCCTCAACTCTGTGGATTTTCTTTGCTTTCCTTTAAGGGCTTCTAGCAAAGCAGGCAGCTCTCTCTTCTTTTCTCTTGACACCCTTCATGGTTTCAACTGGAAGAGAAGCTCTTTCATCTCAAATTTAGAAGAAGAAGGGAAATCGAGGTGAGAGTACATTCCCCTTGCTGGCCGGGCACAGGTGTGCTGCAGGGGTGGGGGCCGGGGTGGAACTAGCGGCGTGGTCCCTGCAGAGAGGAGGATGGATGGGGAGCAGCAGCTGGGCGGGTCCTGGGATGCAGAACAGAGGGCTGTGGGTGGGAGGGGAGCTGGACACCTCGGTGTGGCACCTGCACTGGCCTTGTGTGCGCCAAACTTGAGGTATGACTCATCACTGAGCCTTGAGGTCACCAGGAGGGGCTGTGACCAGCATTCCCAGGAGTCACACAGCAGAACAGAACATGGAAGACTAAACACACAGTTCAGGTAGGTATCAGTTTTCAAATGGCTTTATGACACATGTGCCCATGCATTACAGGTATGATTTCCGTGCTACTGACCTACACCAGGGAGGTATAAAATGCATTTTGTGGGGACTGACGGGCAGTGTTTGGCCAGCTGCGTGTGTCCAGGGACAGGGCGCTTAGCACCTGGCCGCAGGCTCAAGGTCCTCCTGCATGGAGTGGCCGCCGTGTCTTTTCCCCAAAGCTCCTTTCTGGTCTCTTATCATTTAACACACATCCAAGTGCTCCGTTCACTTGCCACCTCTTCTGCGAGGTGGTGAGTCCCTGGGCAGGACCCTGAGGCTCCTCATCCTTCCCCTCCATCCACACCCACCGAAGGGAGTTGTCGAGTTTAGCTGGCCCTTTTCCAGGTATTACACTGTTTAATTTTCACATCAGCACCTGAGGATTATGGGTGAGAAAAGCAAACCCTTTAGCGGTGGAATGACCTGGTCAAGGTGAAAGAGGTAAAGAGATGCCAGGGGCAGCTTCAGGTTTTCTGATTTAAGTCCCACACACCTCTGATGGTATCCTGGGTAGCTCCTGGTAGGAGTGATCGCTTTATAATGGGTTTCTCAGCCTTGGTGATGGTGACAGCTGGGGCCAGAGAAATCTGTGTTGTAGGCAGCTGTACTGGGCTTTGTAGGATGCTGAGCAGAAACCCTGGCTTCCAACTCCTGGGGAATTTCCCTTATCTTTCCTCCCAAAGGGATGACAACCGAAAGTGTCTCCATATATCACCAAATGGCCCCTGGGAAAGAAAGTCTAAAATAACAGTTTTACAAAATTGCCATTTATAAATATGTGCATATTATAAGGTACTCATTTGTGGCCAAGCATGGTGGTGCAGGCTTGTCATCCCAGTACTTGGGAGGCTGAGACAGGAGGATCGCAGGTTTGCGGCCAGCCTCAGCTGCTTAGTAAGGCCCTCCGCAACTTAGTGAGACCCTGTTTCAAAATAAAGAATAAAAATAGGACTGGGGGTGTAGCTCGGAGGTAGAATGGCCCTGGGTTCAATCTTCAGTTCTGCAAAATAAATAAATAAATAAATAAATAAATAAATAAATAAATAAATAAATAAGGTACCCATGTGTAAGTTTTCATAGAATATGGGAAAACGTCTTTCTGTTACTCTTGTTTCCCGTTACCTGTTTCTTGTTTATAGTTACATAAGTAGCTTATGCATATATGATGATGATGGTGGTAACACACACACACACACACACACACACACACAAGCATGCGTGCTCAATGTCCTCTTTTGCAAACCCTAAGCTCTTCTGTATTTTATTTCTTCATTTAATGATTTGTCTTAGAGAACTTTTCATGTCAGTACACCACATACATAAAGAAGAAAATTACAAAGGACTATTCCTTGACATCTGTGATATTAACAGTTTTGTCTATCAAAAATGGAATTAAATACTTCAGTGGTTTTTCAGCATCCTCAGAATTAATCACCTGACTTTTCACTTTCGATTGATTAATATAGTGAGTTATGTTACTCGATTCTTCAAATCTTGATGCACCGCCGAGTTCCTGGAGTGAGCCCTACCTTCGCATGTGGTGGCATTTCTCCTGTTTCGTTATTAGATGCTGTTTTCTGATGCTTAGGGCTTTGAATATCTTTTACAGCCATATCATATGGGTAAGTGAGATCGGTACCTTCTTCCGTGCACTCTTTGTAATGCTTTTGATATCACTATTATTCCTCCTCCACAGATGTGACCTGGAACTTTTTTCCTTTCCTGTGCCCACTACTACGATTCTGGAACTTTCTTCCTTTCCTGTGTCCACTACCACGATTCTGGAACTTTCTTCCTTCCCTGTGTCCACTACCACAATTTAAGCAGCATCGTAATTTTCTACTCTTAAAACATCTCCAGAATATAACTTCAAAACTGTCTGCAGCTGGTGTGTGTGTGTGTGTGTGTGTGTGTGTGTGTGTGTGTGTGTGTAATTTGTTTTTTTGGGGGGGGGAGGATTGTTCTTTTATGTTTTACTTCTATTATCAGCTTAAGTGTAATTCTCCAGCCCAATGTTATAACATGGGGAGCTAGAACAGGCTTTCTCTACTCTCTAGCTTTCCTCTCTTCTTCCCGCTCACCTTTCTTGATTAGATTATCTCCGTATTTTCATGCCGTATGATATTTGCCTTCTTTTTTACAGCCATACTTCCCCCACTTACTCTGGTCTTACAACAGCAGTGGAGCGGGTCCAGTTGTCTTGCTGGTCCTTTGTGTCCCTCCTGCTCAGAGCCGTGCTCCTTGAACCCTGGAATGGTGCCACACACTGGGCTCTTGCTCTCACCGCTGACTGCTGGTGTGGTGGGGAGAGAAAGCAGGCATCCTTTGAAGATTCCTCGGGCCTGGCTTCTCTGGTTCCTAGAATTGGATGGTTATTTGGAGAATTCCAAGGTGAGTTAGAATTTTGTTTTTCTCTCATATGTAGCTTGCCGTTTTTCATGTCTTCTGAAAGGGTTCTTGTGTGGTAACTAAACTCCAGCAATTTTACAAAGACCTTTCTTGTTGATTCCGTATCTTCCTTTCCCCCTAAAATATGATGAGACTTGTTTTATCTTAGAGTCAAGATTTATTCTATTTGGGGAAAATTGTCCTGAGCTGCTGTATGCTGTATGTTTCTTTGCCTGTTGCTGCTTTTGTGGGCTGTGAACAAGACACTCACGGGGGAACGGATGGACTTTTCCTCCCCGCCTCCTCTGAGGTCAGCTGGATAAAGTCCAGTCTGCTCCCTATAATCCTTCTCCACGCATCTCCTGAGCTGTCCCAGACCTGCTTTGGCTGTTTCCCACCATGCTCTGTCCAGTTTCATGAAGGTGAGAACTCTGAATGGGATTTCTGAAACCCAGGACAGTTTTCTTCTGCCATTCTCTCTCTCTCTCTTTCTTTCTGTCTCTGTCTCTCCTGTCTTTCTGTCTCTCTCTGTCTCTGACTCTTTCTGTCTCCCTGTCGTTCTACTCCCTTTGTGATGACAGACTATCCTTTTACGAGGTTCTAATGTCAGAAGGTGACCCCACTCATTCTGACTTTCCTGGGACCTTTCTGGCTGCAACAGAGAGAATTCTGTGACCTGGGGCCTCTCATTGTTCCTGGGAAATCTAGGAAAGTTGGTCACCTCAGTATAGGACAAAGTGTTCTTGGCCAGAGGCACTTCGGGGAGGGCCTGGAAGGGTCCAGGTGCAGATTGCTTGGTTATGTGTGAATTGGGAAGAGGAGCAGGAAGACATGGTGTTCTACCCTTTCTTAGGGTCCCACAGGATTCTGAACCCATTTCTTATCTGTTTATTTCTTCTCCTCCTTATCCTCATAACTTGATAAACTTTATCTCTCTTCCTTTTCCTTTTTTGTAGAGAAACTAGATTTTATAGCATCAACTTGCCTTCCCAAATTAATAGTATCCATCTGGTTAACTGTTTTTTTTTGGGGGGGGGGTTAAAATATGCCACTTCTTATAACTCCAAAAGACATTTATCTTAATTTTTGATACTTCCTATGGCTTTTAATTTTTTAAATTTAAACTATAAAAATTCCTAGTATTCCCCAGTGAACTGGTGGTCTCTGATAGAAGACAGACTTCAGCCAGTGGGCACTGGCATATTTAGGAGTTTTGGCTAATAGCTCTGAGTTCTAGTTCTCTACAATTCCTGCTGTTGTAGTGTTTTAAAATGGAATCTGGGCATGGTGGCACATGCCTCTAATCCCAGTACTTGGGAAGCTAAGATCGCAGATTTGAGGCCAGCTTCAGCAGCATAAGTGAGACCCTCAGTAAGTCAGTAAGACCTTATTTCAAAATTAAAAAATAATGTAAAAAGGGCTGGGAGTGTAGCTCAGAGGTAAAATGCCCCTGGGTTCAACCTCCTGTACCCCCTCACCCTCACACACACTGAACTGGAGATGACTTTACTCTTCTGTGCTTTTATATAGAAGGCAGGGTTGGTGGTCAAATGTTGAGGATGAGAGAGTGAGTGGGAGCTTGATAATGAAAAGTCGGGATGGAGAAGGGGATCTGCAGATGGTGATGGTGAATCTTAGACTAAGGGTGAGAAGAGTCAGACCGTACAAGCACCCAGAGGTGTGTTTAGCCTCCATGAAAACTCCTCCAACATGGGCAGGGCATTTCTGAGACAGTCAACAACTACGAAACTCAAAGTCTTCCTTGACAGCAGGATAAAAACAACAACAACAAACAAAAAACCAAACAAACTCAAGAAGAGCCAGTCAGAGGAAGCTCCAGTGTGAGAGAACTAGTCTGGGTCAAGGTCAAGGTCACTGCCGAGGCAGCCCTCCTATTAATCATGGGACATGAGGGCTCTGCTTGTCTTGGGATGCTCTGATGTGATTTAATTATAAAGGGGGATTAACCTGAGGTAGTAATCCTATCCCACACTGCCAATGAGCAGGAGGCTATAGATTATCCTTTATAAATCAATATGCAAGAAACCGAATATGATTGGTTGGTTGAGTTTGGCCCTATAACTAATGAAACCATAAAGCATGTGATTGATTAGCGGAGTGTTTTCAAAATGTTAATGGGCTTAATTTTCTTTGTAATCAGTTATGAGGGTCCTAGAGCTGAAGAGAGAACACCACCATGTGATGTGATTTCCCAGACACTCCAGCTCTGGACCATCAAAACGTGATGTTCTCTGCCATCTCCAGTCTGGCCAACCACCATGGATGGCTGAGCTCCTAAAACTCCCACATCCTAACGTGTGTGGTTTTGCAAGGAGTGGTGGTTTTAGCAATGTGATACACCATGTTGTATTCAGGGGACTTGAAAGAATATTTGGGATAGACAGTGCAGCTACGTGAGAAACACACAGTGCCTACTCCTGTGGCCAGAGGGAGCTGGAGAACAAGCCAACCAGTGCCAATCTGGCAATGCAGGATGACAAAAAAACAAAGCCAGGCCAGCGACATCTACCCAGAGTTCTACCCTACTGGCAGAAGGGAGGGCAGAGACTTCTTAAAACAACCCGTTCTTTCTCTTTTATTGTTATTTTTATTGGTGCATAACTGCTTTACAAAATAATGAATTTCATTATAGCGTGTTCATATATAAACATGATGAACTTCATTAATAACAATATTAATTCTTCCTGTCCATGGACATGGGAGATGAATATCATCTGGAGTCTTCTTCAATTTCAGTTTTCAGCATTCTTGAATATTTCTTGTAGAGGTCTTTCACCTCTTTAGTTAGATTTATTCCTGAGTGTTTTATCTTTTTTTTGGAACCTATCATGAATTGAATTGGTTTTCCAATTTCTTTCTCAGCAGCTTCATTATTGGTGTATAGAAAAGCTATTGCCTTTTGTATGTTAAATATCCTGCTACTTTGCTGAATTTGTTTATCAGCTCTAGAAGTCTATTGGTGGAGCTTTTAGGGTCTTCTAAATATAGGATCATACCATCGGAACACAGGGAAATTTGACTTCTTTCTTCCTTATTTGGTTCCTTTTTCTTTTCTTACCCAGTTCTTCTGGTTTAAGTTTCAAGGACTTTATTGAATAGGAGTGGTGACTGTGGACATCCTTGTTTTGTTCCTGATTTTAGAGGAAATGCTTTCAATTTGTCACATATAGCATTTATGATATTCAGATAAGTTCTTTCTGTGCCTAACTTCTTCAGACATTTTTTTTTATCATGAATAAATGTTGAATTTTGTTGATGGTTTTTTGTGCATCTATTGAGATGATCATGTGATTTTTGTCCTAGATCCTATTTATTTGGTATATTGTATTTATTGATTACATATGTTGAACCATTCTTGCATTCCTGGGGCAAAACCAACCTTGTCATGATGAAGAATCTTCTTACTGTGTTGTTGAATTCAACTTGCTAATATTTTATTAAGGATATTTGCATCGATGTTAATAAAGAATATTGGCCATAATTTCCTTTTCTTGTGGTGTCTTTGCCTGGTTTTGGTATCAGGATTAGACTGGCTTTACAAGATAAATTTGAAACTGTCCTCTTTTTCTTGTATGGAATAACTTGAAGAACATTAGTTCTTCTTTAAAGGTCTGGTAGAATTCAGCTGTGAATCCACCTAGTCCTGTACTTTTCCTTGTTGTAAGAGTCTTATTACTACTTCAATCTTATTGCTTGTATTGGCTCCATTATCATCTCTAATTTTATTCATTTATGTCAGCTCCTCCCTCCCCTTCCTGTCCTCAGGGTTTAAATCCAGATCCTCAGGCATGCTAGGCAAACAATAACTGAACTACATCCCAGCTATTTTTATTTTATTTTGAGACAACACTAAGTTACCCAGGCTGGCCTCAAACTTGTAATCCTCTTGCCTCAGCTTCCAGAATAGCTGGGATTACAAACATACAATACTTTTCCTCATATTCTCTCTCTCTCTCTCTCTCTCTCTCTCTCTCTCTCTCTCTCTCTCTCTTGCCTAGGTTGCCTATGAGTTTATAAATCTTGTATATCTTCTCATAGAGCCAACTCTTTGTTTCATTGATATTTTTATTATTTTATCCTCTATTTTTTTATTATTCTTTTATTCTCTATTTGAAGAATTCTACCTCTATTCTGTATTATTTCTTTCCTTCTACTGTTTTAGGGAATGGTTTGTTCTTGTGTTTTTAAGACCTTGAGATGTATCATTAGGTTACTTATTTGGGATCATTCTGATTTTGTTATGTAGGTACTTATAGCTATAATTTTTTCTCTTGGAACCTCCTTTGTTGTGTCCCAGAGATTTAGGTATATTGTATTTCCATTCTCATTTGGTTCTGAGAATTTTAAAATTTCTTCTCTGATTTTTTTCAATAATCCACTCATCATTCAAAAGTGTATCATTCAGCTAGGCGTGGTGTGCATGCTTGTAATCCCAGCATTTGGGAGGCTGAGACCAGAGGTTCTGAGTTCACGGCCAGCCTCAGCTACCTAGTGAGGCACTCTGCAACTTAGTGAGAATCTGTTTCAAAATAAAGAATAAAAATAGGGCTGGGGGTATAGCTCAGAGGTAGAATGCCCCTGAGTTCAATCCCTAGTACCACACACAAAAAAGTGTATCATTCAAATCTCCATGTGTTTGTACAGTTTTCCTTGTTGTTGATTTCTAATTTCATTCCATTATAATCTGATTAGCTATATGGAATTATTTCAACTTTTTTTATTTTCTAAGACTTGCTTTGTGAACTAAAATATGATCTATTCTGGACAAAGTTTGGTGAATAGCTGAAAAAAAAGGTATATTCAGCTTTTGTTGGATTAAATATTCTGTATATGTCTAAGTTCTTTTGATTTATATTATAAGTTAACTTTGTAGAATCTTTGCTGATTTTATGTCTACATGTATTAGTGAGAGAGGTGTGGTGAAATAACCTAGTATTATTGTATTCAGATCTATTTGAGGTTTTATGTTGAGAAACATTTGTTTTATGTAATTAGGTGAACCAACATTTGGGCATAAATATTACTATTGATATATCTTATTGGATTGTTCCTTTTGCCAACATGTTGTGACTTTCTTTGTCTCTTCTAATTTTGGACTGAAGTCTACTTGTCAGATATGAGAGTAGTTATTCCTGATTGATTTTGAGTTCCATTTCTATGGAGTATCATTTTGTTTTTTCACATTCAGTGTGGATGGATATCTTTGCTTTGATGTGTGTTTCTTGTAGGCAACATATAGTTGGGTGGTTTTGTGGGGTTTTATAGTTTTTTTTTTACTGCTGCATTGCAATTGTACATGATAGTAAGATTGATGCTGATACATTCATATATGACAATACTATTGTTTGTTCTGTTTCCTTTCCACTATCTCCCCATCCCCTCCCTTCCTTCCTTCCTTCACCAGTCACCTTCTATACTCTACTGGCCTCTTTCCTAATTTACGAGTCTTGTTCTTTAATACAATGTGCCAGTGCATGTCTTTTAACTGGAGAATTAAGACCATTCATAATCAAAGTCATTGCAGAGAGGTGGGTGTTACTGTCACTTTGATTCATTTATAACGTTTGCTTTGATCTTGATTCTCATTTGCTAATTCTCACTTCTAATGATATTTATTTTTACCTGAGTGCTGTTGGTTGTTTTTATTTTCTTCTTCTGTGTGAAATTTTTATTTAAGTACTTTCTGCACAGGCACTTCCATCTATTTATGAATTTCTTTAGTTTATACTTCTTGGTAGGTTTTTATTTCTCTTTGTTTCTGAAGGATAGCTTTGCTGGACATAACAAAATGGGTGGCAGTTGTTTTTTTTCAGGGCCTGAAATACATTATTCCAAGCCTTTCCGGACTTGAGAGTTTCCCCTGAGAAACCTGATATTATTTTGATTAATTTACTCTAAGTGTGACCTGACCTCTCTTTCATAGCTTAACTTTAATTGATAAGTATTTTCTGCATTTTTATTATAATATATTATGGAGACGTTCTTTTCTTATCTTGTTCATTTGCTTTTCTAAATCCCTCCAGTATCTGCTTGGATGTCCATGTTGTTCTGTAGGTTTGGAAATTTTTCTATTATTTCACTGAATAGGTTATCAGTGTCAATACCCTGTACCTTTTTCCTTTCCTTAGTGCATATGAACCCTATATTTGGCCTCTTAATGTTGTCTCCAGGCTTTTTAATATTCTGATCATGGTTTCTTATTTTTAAAAAATACTTTCTGATTACTCAAGGCTATCTGCCTTGTCTTGAAGCTCTACATGATCTAATTTATTGGAGAGAATTTCAACTGAATTTTTATTTGATTTATTATGCCTTTCATTTCCAAGATTTTTATTTGATTCTTTTTCAATATCTCTATCTCCTTATTGAATTTCTCATTTATATTCATTACTAAATTCCTTAATTCATTCAATCGTTTTTCTGTGTTCTCTTGGGATTCATTCTTTAGTAGTCATTTTTATTCTTTAGTATTTCAATCACTTTAATATTAGTGGAGTCAACTGATGACAAATGATGAACCTTATAAGGTCTCATGTTACTTTTTTTTATATTTCTCATATCCCTATGTTGGTATTTGCATATCTGTTGGGATGAATTATTTCCCTATAGGGCTTGGCCTTCCCTTGGCAAAGTGTTCTTGGATATCGCATTGATGAAAATTGTTAAATATATTTCTAAGTTTATCTTGTAATATTAAATGAGTTTATATTTCCAAGTGTGCTAGTTCTTCAGTGGTAATAAGTGTACTTCCATCCAATGTGAACTGTGTTTGACTTTGAGACTTTTCCATCGGCATCTCAAGAGTGGGATCCTTCTTGTAGGTCAGGCAATTGTGTTGTATACAGCAGGATATGAGATTGCTCTCCTAGACTTGGCAATTCTGTGGGTTCTAAAAGAGTGTGGGAAAGAACTAGATTGAGTCCCTTCATAGATGTGGCATCCATATCTTTTATGTCATTTTTCTCTGCTGTTGCTGTAGGAGCAGATATCTATGAGTTGCATCTGGCCTACCAATCTTTCTTGCTTAGGGCCTGGCTGTCAGTTTGAGGTTTTCTTCCCCCTATACTTTGTATCAAAATATGTCTTTTAAGAAGTTCAAATGTAGTTATGTTGTATGTGGAGCAAGGTTGCCATTTCTTAGTTGGGTTAGGGGGTGTATCTGAGAAGCAGAGGATTTACTCCATGAACTCAAAGAGTCACCAGATTCCTAGCACCACATTAAAGGGGGAAACAAACAACAGCAGCAACAGAAGTGAACAATGCATAGCAATAAATTAAATACCAGGTGTTTACCATGATATCTACAATACTAATAACCACGAAAACAGGAATGATGGGGTCATAAATTAATAGCAGCAACAACAGTGAATATCCATTAAAGTAAGCAACAGGTGTCAACTAAGATGTGCACAGTGCTAATAACTGCAGAGCTTATATAATTTTTATAGCTTTAAAATATGGTAAGAATGCATTTCATTAAGAGAAAAGACAGCGAGGAATGAAGGCAAAATAAATCTGAAAAATATAAAGTAGAAGACCAGTAATAAGTGAAAGGCATAAAGAAGGAGAGGGGGGGTGGAGAGGGAGAGAGAGAGAACAAGAAAATTTTTTGACTATTTGGGTGGGAAGCTCCCTTGGTAATGAGAAGGAAGAAAAGAATAACAATAAAACAAAAACAACAACAAAAAACTAACCCTTAAAATACAAACAAAACAAAAAAGACAGTAAGAATAAAAATGTGTATGTATTTCTCTCTCTCTCTCTCTCTCTCTCTCTGTCTCTTTCTAGATAGATAGATAGATAGATAGATAGATAGATAGATAGATAGATAAATACAGATAGATAGATGAACCAATCAGCAAATATAATAAGAACAAAAAAAAGCAATCTTAATGAAGCCTGAAATGACCCCTGTTCTGAGGTGGTTAAAAGTGGACTAGGAGAGATACTCAGTGTTTATGTCCGCCCTTCTTCCCAGTTCTTCCTTGGTCATGCCCCACTTAGAGAGAGCAAGGACTGGGGATTGTTAAACTCCTCCTCCTTTGTGTTGCTTGCCAAGCTGCTGGCCAGAGTGGCCTTGAACCAAAGCCAGTTGAAATGGCTCTCAGCTCTCTGCTCATCAGTACACGGCAGGATGGAAGGGATCACACCCTCTAGTGGAGTTTTGTCTGTACGGGCTAGAAGTCTGCACTCCCAGGTGGGGCCGATGCACAGTCCTACATGGGAAGCTCCAGCCGCTGGAGTCTAGCTCTGATCTGAACGTTAGAACTTCGTGGGGTGGTATTGTCTCTGGAGAAATGGATCAACACACCCCTAGGGCCAGGCAGATGCAAATCTCTGCCGGGCATCTGGATTTCAGGGGCTTTCTGAAGATTCCACATACAGAGCAGGGTGACCAGGGGAATGCCAGGTCCTGTACACTCCACCACCCAGAAATACGATCTTCCAAGACTGAGTCCCCAAATGTAATCACACCCTCCTGTTCAGGTTCCTGACCTTCTGCAGCTCAAGCCACCATATTCAAAGCTCAAAGGGAAGGTGAGTTGCCCTCCTTTCTGTATCTCTGACCTGATCTCCTGTGGGTAAAATCTTTTTTGTGCCTGTTTTTTTTTTTTTTTTTTTTTTTTTTGCAGTACTGGGGATGGAACCCAGGGGCATTCTACCTCTGAGCTACATCCCCAGCCTTATTTTTTATTCTTTATTTTTGAAACAGGGTCTCACTAAGATGCGGAGGGCCTCACTAAGTAGTTGAGGCTGGCCACAACCCCCAATCCTCCGGTCTCAGCCTCCCAAGTGCTGGGATTACAAGCGTGTGCCACCATGCCAGGCTCTGTGCCTGTTTCAATTTCATTCTTCCAGAAGCACCCTAGGCCACTTGGTAGGTGCTGGACAGTGTGGCGATATCTACTAAGATCTCTCAGGTTCCTGCAGCAGCCAGCTCCAGCATGACCTCCTCAAGATACATGCGCTAGTTGAGAAACACGGAACACTTTTCAAACACCAGTTCACACACCACCTCTGGTTACGCTAAGTTCAGCTCTCCTTTCTATTCTATGCACATGTCCTTGTTCTGGTGCTCTGTTCAAAACACCAGGATTTCTAGGTATTTCTGAGTCTCTGCCTGTACAATGTTGAGTTACAGTGAATTCCTTCTGTCACCCACCTCACTGAGAAGCAGTGTCCCTGCTGTTCTGATTCTAAGCCTTAGAGCAATAGGAAAGTGCAGCCTTCCTCAACTATTCCAGCTTTGTCTCTACCTCCAAGATGACTCTCCTCTTCCTTCTCCTCCTCCTCTTCCTCCTCCTCCCTATTCTTATCCTTATTCTTCTTCCTCCTCCTCCTCTTCTTCCTCTTCCCTCCTCCTCCTCCTCCTTCTTTTCTTCTTCTTCTTCTTCTTCTTCTTCTTCTTCTTCTTCTTCTTCTTCTTCTTCTCCTCCTCCTCCTCCTCCTCCTCCTCCTCCTCCTCCTCCTCCTCCC
>PVLC010001314.1:92279-148945 GCA_004027655.1 Graphiurus murinus | reverse complement strand
TTTTTTTTTTTTTTTTTTTTTTTTGCGGTACTGGGGATTGAACTCAGGGGCATTCTACCTCTGAGCTACACCCCCAGCCCTATTTTTTTTATTCTTTATTTTGAAACCGAGTCTCACTAAGTTGCGGAGTGCCTCACTAGGTAGCTGAGGCTGGCCGCGAACCCGGATCCTCCGGTCTCAGCCTCCCGAATGCTGGGATGACAAGCGTGCGCCACCACACCCGGCTTCAGGGTCATTTCTAATCTACTCAGATATGCCAGCAGCATCATGTATCCCAAAACTATACTGGAGGATGAATGAAATGATAACTTTCTGCCCGCCTAAAATTTCTGAAAGATGTCACTTATAGCTTAGAAAAATTTTACTTGACCAGAAAGCAAAGATGGAATGAATAAACTCTGGTAATAAATCCAAAGCATCCCGTTATACTCAATGTCATTTCTTTTCCCTTCCTCCATCTTTCGAAGACTTCTTCACAGATGAGTTTTGAGCCCCACCCTTGCTCCATAGGAATCCTGAAGAAAGCACTTCTAGAAGCCACGTCCTTTTCCAGAGATCCACTTTTGAAGGTATTGCCCAAATAATATAAGTCATCTTCCACACACTATAAAATTAGTACCAGGAAATTAGTACTTGTCCTTATTGACTATACATTATATTACGGAAGCTTCTTTGAGCCTGTAAATTTTATTATTCTCAGAGGGTAAGTTGGCCTTTCCCAGTTTGTGGTTGAACTACCCCTATGTCTACCCTGGAGGAAATTGAGGGTTTCCTATCTTTCAGGATTGAGGGTTTCGTCTGTGTTTCAGACATTACTCTCGTGTCTAGGAAGGAAATGGGTTTTGAAAGGAGAACCTCATCATCATTATGATAAGCTTCTTTGGCCTCAAGACAAGAAAGCTATTACAACCTTTGGATGGTTCTGACGCCGGATTGCTCTCCAGGGTAGATCTGTAAACATCTTTATTTTTAACTAGCCCCTGGTTTTCTCTTTTATCCAAAGTTCAAATGGAAGAAAACTATTTATAAATAATTTTAAGTACTTGGGAGACAGACAGGAGGATTGCGGGTTCAAGGACAGACTCAGCAAGTCAGACTTTCATCAACCTACTGAGACCCTGTTTCAAAATAAAACTAAAAAATAGGGCTGGGGGTGTAGCTCGGAGGTAGAATGCCCCTGGGTTCAATCCTCAATACTACGAAAATGAAAATAATTGGGAATTATAGTATCAGTTTAGGTCAAGACATTTCTTCATCTTGTATGACACCATCTCTTGGTTTGATTTAATTTTTTACTCATTAATAAATTCTTTGTTAGGTGTTTGAAGCCTGACATTTAATCTTTGTATTGTTCTTTTGGTTAGATACTAAGACCATCCTGCTACCCAGTTCTTCCTCTTTCTCCAAACAAGAATGCTAGCTATGTATAGCATAGGTCATATATATATATATATATATATATATATATATATATATATATATATTTATAACCATTATTAAAATTTTCTAGAGTATGTGCTGTATGGAATTACCACATGGATTAGCCAAGGTGGATAGAGCTCATATGGTATTCTTTCTTTGTGTGTGTGTGTGGATTTGGGATTGAACCCAGAGGCATTTTCTACCTCTGAATTACATCCCTAGCTCTTTTTATTTTTTATTTTGAGACAAGGTGTCTCTAAGTTGCTTTCTAAGTTTCTGGGACTGGTCTTGAACCTGTAATCCTCCTGTCTCAACCTCTCAATAACTTGGATTACAGGCATGTGCCAACATTCCCAGCCCATCATATTCTCTTAACGTCACACCATAGAAGAAGCTGGATTCATTATGTCAAAAATACATGATGACAGAAAGCACTGTTAGCAGATAACTAACTGCTCCCCCAAGCCCATCTTTTCTTCCTTTTAGAAGTAGAATTCTTTGGGCGCCCAGCTGGAGGAGTCTTTGCGGCCAGATGTGTTCGTATGTCTAAAATTATTGAATGTGAGCACAAAAGATTTGTATAACTTCTGGATCAAAACTATAAAAGGAATCTGCATGCTCTCTCATTCCTCTTGTCTCAAACTAGAGGGAGTATTAATGAGTTATCTCTCATCTTACAGATGTGGAGGTCAATCTGGATGCTAAAGTGATAGGTGTCTGGTTGGCTTCATGGAGCACAGCTGTCCTAAATGGCCCAGGCCACACACACCTTTACTGCCCCAGGAGAGAGAAATGAATGTCTGTCTTATTTACACTTTTAATGTTCTCTCATATTTGAGTTATTTACTGACGCCTAGACCATGGCCTAATTATTACTGTCTGGAATTTAAAATACAGTCTTCATGAACTTTATACAATTTCTTCAATTACTGGCTATTAGTACTAGAGTAGAGAAATCATGACATATTAATGTTTATCAAACATGGGGTTGGCAGCATTTTGAGGTGCATGATCTTGAACATGTTACTCTGTGTTCTTAATCAGTTTCCTTATTTTTAAAGAAATATGTTAAAATCTCTCTTTTTTTTTTTTTACTCCAGTGAAATCACCAATGCCTGCCCTATAGTGAGTATGTAATGTATTCTAACTATTATATATGTATTATCAATTGCAATTGCTCCTCAAATGTGATCATTGTATAGAGATTATATTTTATTAAGAGAGTTCAATAACTTAGAGACATAAACTGGAATGTTTACAGATGAAATAAGAGAAAAATCACTAAGAATTCATGATAATTTTTAACAGCCTTCATTCTCTACCAAATCTAGGCTTACCTTCTTTCAGTTTCTGGATTTAACTCTCCAATTTGTTGGTTTTATTTTTTTAATTGATTTTCTTTGATTCTTATTATTAAATTTTCATAGAGCTTCTAGATAAATGTCCATTAGCTGATATGAGAATTGCAAATATTTTCTACAAAAAGGTGGCTCATTTTTTGTTTTCTTAACAGTGTAATTTGAAGAATAGTGTTTTAATTTTTTTTTATTAAAACCCCTTTTTCTTTTAAAAAAATTTGGAGTAGAATCCAGGGCCTCACACATGCTAGGCAAGTCCTCTACCCCTGAGTTCTACCTCCTATCCCCTGTTTCTAGTTTTGATGAAATCTAATTCATATTTTTTTAATACTTTATTTGTGGTACTGGAGGTTGAACCCATGGGCTTTCTACCTCTGAGCTATATTTCCCACCCTGTTTAGTTTTGTTTTGAAACAGTGTCTCATTAGGTTGCTGAGAGCCTCCCTATGCTGCTCAAGCTGTCTTTGAATCTGTGATCTTCTTTTCTCAGCCTCCCAAGTCCTGAGATTACATGAGTGCAACACTACACCCAGTTGTTTTTTTTTTAGTACTTTTATTGGTGCATTGTAACTATACATCATAGTGAAGGTCAAAGTTATACAAAACATCCATGCATACAGAACTTGGTGTGTTTCCCTTTGGAAGCCACCCCACTTCTCACGCCCTCTCTCCCTGTACATATTAGTGAAATTGGTAGGATTACTTTCATAGATGGACATAGCGTTATTTGAACTCTTTCCTTCATCAGTTCTCCTTTGCTCCCTCCCCCCAGTCCCCTTCCACTATTCTACTGGACTGTCTTCTCATTTAACTGAAGTCTCTTTTGTTTCTTATTTTCTAACTTTCACATATGAGAGAAGCTATATGACCCATGACTTTCTGCCAGTGGCTGATGTCACTTAGCATAACATTCTCTAGTTCCATCCATTTTCCTGCAAATACCATAATTTTGTTTCTCTTTGTGGCTGAGAAAAAATTCTATTGTGTGTATATACCATATTTTCTTTGTCCATTCATCTGTTGTAGGTTGGTTCCATAATTTGATTATTGTGAACTGTGCTGCTATAAATATGGATATATGTGTATTGCAATAGTATTCTGACTTTCTTTTGGAAAGATGCTGAGAAATAGTATGGCTAGGCCATGTGGTGTTCCATTCCTAGTCTTTTGAGGATGTGCCATACTGATCTTATAGTGCTTGTACTAATTTGCAATTGCACCAAAAAAGTATTAGAGTTCCTATTTCTTCATATTTCCTCCTATTTGTTATTGTTTGCATTCTTGATGATTGTCATTCTAGCTGTAGTTAGATGGAATTTAAGTGTAATTTTGATTTTCATTTCCATGACTACTAATGTTAAACTATGTTTGCTGACCATTTTATTTCTTCTTTGGAGAAGTGCCTATTCAGTTACATTTTTAAATGGATTTTTAGTGTTAAATTTTTAAAGTATTTCAGTATGTTCTAGATATTAGTCCTGTATCAGGAGTAGCTAGCAAGGATTTTCTCCTACTCTGGAGGCTCCATCTTCAGACTCTGGGTGGCTTCCTTTGCTGTGCAGAAGCTTTTTAATTTGATCCAATCCCATTTATTGATTCTTGGTTTTATTTCCTGAATTTTGGAAGTCTTACTGAGAAAGTCTTTACCAGTGCCTCTCTGTTGAAGAGTTGGAACTATGTAATTGCAAAGTTTATAGTATAATTTCTAGGTCTTTGCTCCATCTTGAGTTGACCTATGCTTAGGGGAGAAATTGAGGTCTAATTTAATTCTTCTACATATTCCTATTCAGTTTTCCCAGTGCCATTTGTTAAAAAGGCTGTCTTTTCTCCAGCATATGTTTTTGACTCCTTTATCAAAAATCAATTCACTATTAACTTTGAAGATTTTTTTCTATATCTTCGATTTTATTAAATTGATCCATGTGTGTTTGTGCCAATACCAATCTGTTTTTGTTACTATAGTTCTGCAGTAAAATTTGAAATGAGGCATTTCAATGCTTTAGTATGGTCCATATTGCTCAGGATTGCTTTGGCTATTCTGGGTCTTTCGTTTTTCCATATGAATTTTAGGACTTTTTTTCTAGCTTTGTGAAGAATGATGTTGGTATTTTGCTAGGGATTGCATTGAATTTGCAGATCTCTTTTGGTAGTATGGCCATTTTGATAATATTTATCCTTCATATCCAAGAACATGGGACATCTTTCCATCTTCTAAGGTTTTCTTCAATTTCTTTCTTTAGTGTTGTATAATTTTAATTGTAGACTTCTTTTACCTCCATGGTTAGATTTATTCCTATGTATTTTAATCTTGGGGGGGACATTGTGAATTAAGTTGTTTTCTAGATTTCTTTTTAATGAATTCACAGTTGGTATATAGAAAAACTATTGATAATCCAGGAATGGTGGCACACACCTGTACTCCCAGTATGTGAAAGGCTGAGACAGGAGTATCCCAAGCCAGTGGGCACTCACTTAGTGAGGCCCTATTTCAAAGTAAAAAATAAAATTGGGATTGGATGTAGCTCTGAGGTAGAATGTCTCTGGGTTTAATCCTAAGTACCTGCTTCCCCCCCCCCCAAAAAAAAGAAAAAGAAAAAGAAAAGCTACTGATAATATTTTTTCTTTGATGTATTGTGTTTTGAGTGTGTTTATTAGAAGCCTATGCATTACCTAAGGCCACAACAATTTCTCCTGTATTTTCTTCTAGCAGTTCAATATTTTTAAGTTTTATATCTATTTCTATGATACATGTAGACTTCACTTTTTGCATTTGATACATACATATATTAAATTACAGCTCTATTTGTTGAAAAGCTGTTCTTTCTCTCTGAAATATCTTTGAGTTTTTGACAAAATTAATTGGCAGTAGACGGGGTCCATTTCTAGACTCTATTTTGTCTTATTGATCACTTCTGTATACATATGCCACTCTACCTGTCTTCAAAATAGTAGCTTTATAATAAGCATTTGGATGAAATAGTTAAATCCTCTAGCTTTATTCTTCTTTTGAAAGCTTTTATATTTGCAATTCTAGGCATTTTGTATTACAGAATCAGCTTCCCAACTTCTGCTAAAAACTTACTGTGATTTTGATTTTGAGTACATTGAATCTATAGATCAATTTGAGGAGAACTGAAATCTTAACAATGCTGAGTTTTCAGGTCCATGGCAATGGTACCTCTCTGTATTTATTTAGGTTTTGTTTTATTTCTCTAAAAATATTTTGTAATTTTAGTGTACAAGTCTTACAAATCATTGGCGAGATTTGTCTTTAAGAATTTAGGTTTTTTAATGCCATTGTAAATGCTAATTTTAAATTTTAAATTTCTTGTTTTCCTTGATAGTATACAGAAACCCAACTGAGTTTTGTATATGTATCCTGTAGTCTGTAGCCTTGCTAAACTCATGTATTAGTGCTAGCAGTTTTCTTGGAGAGTCTATAGGATTTTCTGTAGAGATGATCACACCATCTGTGAATAAAGTTCACAGTTTTACTTCTTCCTTTGCAATCTGGGTTCTTATTTCTTTTTCTTGCCTCGTTGCCCTGAGTAGACCTCTAGGATAACATTAAATAGAATTGATGGGAGAGGACATCTTTATCACATTCCTGATCTTTGGGAAAGCATTCAGTCATTGAACATTAACAATGTTGGTAACCATGGATTTTTTTCATAGACACTCTTTAATAGGTTGAGAAAGTGCACTATTATTGCTGGTTTGCTAATAGTGTTCATGAGTACTAGATAGCAGTTTTATCCTATGCTTTTCTATCAAGATGATCCTGTGATTTTTCTGTGATTAATTTTTGAATATTAAACCAACCTCCTATCTTAGGATAAAATCCAGCTACCAATGATGTATCATTCTTTTTACATGCTATTGGATTTGATTTGTCAAAATTTCAAAAGAATTTTTTTTGTGTGTGTATGTGGGACAGTTTTTGAGTCTTTCTTTGTAATATTTTCATCTGATTTTGGTAGTAGAGTAATACTAGTCTCATGGTATGAGTTGCACAGAGATCTAACCTCTTTAATTTTGTGAAAAAGTTTGAGTAAAGTTGGTATTTCTTTTTGCTTCCTTAAGCATTTACCAAGTATTCAGAAATGAAATAATCTTGGTCTAGAATTTGCTTTTTAAAAATATTTTAAAATCTGAATTCAATTTTTAAATAGCTATAGGACTTTTTAGGTCATCTATTTTTGCATTTTATTTGATTTTTATATATTTATCGGTGCATTACAGTTTCACATCATAATGTAATTCATAATGGTAGTGACATACATATACCCAGCACTTGGTGAAGTGGGCTTTCCCCCAGCTCTCTCCCCAGTGCCCCCTCCCCCATATATGATATTGAGATGAGCATTGGTATTCTCACATATGTATGCAATGTCAATGGAAGCATTTAGTTCATTAATTCCTCCCCCTCACTTCTAGATCACTTCATTTACTTCACTGGAGTTTCTCTTCCATTATCTAAAGTCCCTCCTGTATCCCAATTACTCCCTAGCTTTCACATATGAAAGAAAACATATTAGGTCATCCATTTTTTTCTTGGGCAAGTTTTGGTGGGTTTTGCCTCACCTGCTCAGGGTGAGCCAGTATAACAAAATACCCTAATATTTGTCATGGTTCTATAGTTTGGAAGTACATGGTTGAACTCTGGTGAATCCTGTTCCTGGGTTGTAGTCTATTGACTTCGTATTTCATACTCAATGGCAAAGAACAGAGAAAGGAGGCATGCTGTCCTGTGAGCCTCTTAAGGGCATCAATCTCATTCATAGGGATTCTCCACTTACCACCCTGTCTAATCCTAATTACCTCTTAAAGGACCCACTTCCTAATGTTATCCTTTTGGGGCTTCAAGGGTAGGGATTCAACATTAGAATTTTGGGAGGAAGGCACAAAAATGGATTCCATAATTGTGCCTTGTAAAGAACTTCCCTATCTCATTGGAATTGTTAGATTGATAGGCACAAAAATGACATATCTTTCCCTTCCTTCCTTCCTTCCTTCCTTCCTTCCTTCCTTCCTTCCTTCCTTCCTTCCTTCCTTTCTTTCTTTCTTTCTTTCTTTCTTTCTTTCTTTCTTTCTCCTGTGGTGCTAAGGATTGAACCCAGGGGCATTCTACCTTGAAACTACACTACCAGCCTTATTTTATTTTTTGTTTAGAAACAGGGTCTTGCCAAGTTGCTGACAGCCTCACTAAGTTTCTGAGGCTGGCTTCAAATCTGCAATTCTCCTATATCAGCCTCCCAAGTACTGTGATTTCAAGCGTGCACCGCCATGTCTGGCTAATATTCTTTTGTTAGCCTTTTAATATCTGTAAAATCTGTAACGGTGTCCCCTCATTCCAGATATTGGTAATTTGTTTTTCAATTATAATGTGCAGTGCGTTCCTGTGGGATCTCTACTGCCGCATGTGGACTTGAGGTGGGTGTAGCTGTCAGGGTAAGGTCTCCTCTGAGCTGTGACACAGGACCCAGTGGAGCCCTGTCTCAACATGTGTCAGGGAGTGACTCCTTCAGAATCAGATGGAGATTGATGTCCACAGGGCCAGTGTGTGAACAGAATGCTTCGCTCCCCCGAGAGACACTCCCCAAAGGAAGTAATCTATGGGAAAGGTAATTACCAATTACATAGGAAATGTGCTACTTGGCCTGCAAGAAAAACTAAAAGATATTTACACTTTAAAAAGAAGCAATTAGTGGAAGTTGATTCACTAAAGAAAGTGCTAGACCAGGACAGAAGGAAAGAGTGTAAATAGGTAAAGACAGAGAGATTTAGTATTAAAGTCCTTTAATTATGGCAAATGTTAATTATGCAGCTTTTTTGACATTTAAATGATGCTTTTCGCTAAAGTGAAAATGAATTGTCCACCTTGGATTTTCACTTAAGCAACCATGTGAATGCCAGACCTAAATTAAAGCTAACTAGTTTCTGCTGTACATTAAAAAAAATTTTAATTAGAATCTATAAGCCATTTAAGAACTACTGAAGTCTTTAATGTGTTCTGGTCCAAACATTCATCTAGTTCCCTAAAAGGAAGAAAATGGTCAAAGATTCCCTGGGGTTTGGGTGTAAGGAGAGACTACTGTTCCCAAGGCACCCTCTGCCAGCCAGGAGAGACCAGGGAGAGGATTGCAGATTCCTTGACTTTTCAGTGACCCCAGGGGTTTAAAGGGTTAGTTCCCAAATTAGAAACATGTTTCTCCTTATGATGTATTACAACTGCCCCTAGGTATCTATGGGTTGTACATCCATGAACAACTAAAGATTTAAATTATTTGAAAAAAATAATTGCATCTGAACTGAATATGTGCAGACTTTTTTCTTCTTTATAATTCCCTAAGCAATATAGTGCAACAATTCTTTATGTATCATTTACTTGCATTGTTATCATAGGATAATTTAAAGTAAAGGAAGGATTGTGTAGGTGATATGCAAGCACTATGGCATTTGTGTAAGAGACTTGGTATTTTGGGGAGACCTGTAACAAATTTCTTTTGGAGATGGAGGGATGACTATATACTTTATGAATTATCTACTGTGTGCTAAGAGCTTAATATGTGCTTCCTTATTTCACCATCATAGGAGCTTTTCAAAGTGAGTTTTAGAATTGTTTTATGCAGCCCAAGAGGGTGGCTGGATTTCCCAGGTCAAGAGGCTTAGAAAGTGCTGGATTCAAACTCGAGTGTCTCTGCCACTAGGCAATAAGGCCACCATTAAAGAACAATTGTAAGACAGGTGTAGTGGTACATGCCTGTAATCCCAGTACTTGGGAGGCTAAGACAGGAGGATGGTAGGTTTGAGGCCAGCCTCAGCAATTTAGCAAGGCCCTCAGCAACTTAATGAGACTCTGTTTCAAAATAAAAATAAATAAATTAAGGAGGAGGGTGCAGCTCACAGGCAGAATGTCCTTGGGTTAAATTCCTAAAACCAATTAATAATAATAATAATAATAATAATAATAATAATAATACCATTATAAAGAGAACAATAAAAATCTTAAAAATTAAATAAAAAATTTCTCTCTATCGTAACCCTAGAGATATCCTTGTCTTCTGTTTGCTTCTGCATGTGCAAGCTCTCCTTTGACCCCACTGAGGCTGGAAGTTGGTTCCTATCTGCCTTAGTCAGCTCAGGCTGCTGTAGTCAAGTCCCATAGACTAGGGTGCTTACAAACAATAGAGATTTATGTCTATTTACAGTTCAGGAGACTGCAAAGCACTCACCAAGGTGTCAAGAGGATTGAGTTTTGGGAAAGGCTTCCTTCTGGGCTTCAGACTTATTTCTGTACCTTTGTTTAACAAAAACAAGGGAGATCTCTCAAGTCTGGATTATATGCATGAAGGAATCTGTTCTTGTAGGCCCCAATGTTCATGACCTAAGTATCCATAAAAGGCCCCAAGTTCTAATGTCATCACATTGGGGGCTAGTATTTGTACATGTGAATTTTGAGGATACAAACATTCTACCCATAGCACTATCCTTAAGCAATTTCTTTACTTAAACGTGACAAAGTTGATCTCTTCTGTTTATGGCTTAGCACCCAGGAAGCATGATTCAGGTTCTCCACATCCAGCTGAAATTGTTCTGCATCTTCAATGAGCTCCAGAGGTGCCAAGAGCTCCACATGTGTTTCTTGAGTGCCAAGCACTGTGCTAAGATGCATTGTCATAAACGTACAGACATGAATCTTTCCAACAGTTCTCTTCCTGAACTGGATATGAACGAAGAAGCAAGGACACAGAAAGCGAATGCTTTGAAAACGTTGATTCATCCTTGGTAGCTACCTTTCTTTCTTTGCAAGACTTTACAGTGCTTTTGTATGTTAATGTGCCCTGGCAATATTGCAGACCAGTATCCTTGATGAACATACATGCAAAACATTCTAAACAAAATACTAGCGATACACATTCAAAACCATATCAAGAAACTTACAATCAAGTTAGCTTCATTCCAGGGATGCAAGGCTAGTTCAACATACTCAAATCAATATATACCATTCACCACATAAATAAGAGTAAGGGAAAAAAAAATCACATGATCATCTCAATAGATGCTGGAAAAGCATTTGACAAAATCCAACACCCATTCATTTTAAAAACACTTTGGATAATCAGAATAGAAGGAGCTTACCTCAATATCATAAAGGCAATATACAATAAACCCAAATCCAACATTTTGAATGGGGGAAAACTGCAAGAATTCCCTTTAAAATCAGGAACAAGACAAGGTTGCCCCCTATCACCATTCCTTTTCAATATAATGCTCAAAACTCTAGCCAGAGCAATAAGATAAGAAAAAGAAACAAAAGGAATACAAATAGGAAAAGAAGAACTGAAATTATCTCTATTTGCAGATGATATGACCCTATACTGGGAATATTAAAAACAAAGATAATATGTGGCAATCTCAAAATTTATATGATATGGAATTATTTTTTTAGAATCTTCTAGTGTAAATAATATCTTATCAAACACATTAAAGAATTCTGGAATAACATTAGAAATTACGAATAAAAAGCAAGGGAGGAAATATTTGGGAAAGTTTGAGAGAGACAGAAAGAATTTGAATAGACACAAGGAAAGGTAAAAGGCAGAAGGATGTGGGGAATGAGCTGCGCTTTCAGAAGGCAGATCAGGAAAGGCAAAGTTTTTTTTTTTTTTTTTTATTCGTACATTGTAAGCAGACATCTTTGTTAGGTACAAATTGAAAACGACATACGTGCCCACATTTCTCATTTGACCCCTTCCCCCAATTCCCACCCTGCTCCATTGCCCTCCCTCTCATGTTCAGTTTAGTGAGTAACCTTGATGTACATTAGGGTGTCCCCCCCCCCCGGTCAATCCCTTTCGGTTAAATCAACTTCTTTGTTTATCGAGGGTCTCTCCTTTTCCATCTGAAGACCCTCTTATGCCCCATCTTTTCCCTAGCATCTGTATATTAGGGAGAACATATGCTTCCTTACTCTTTGTGACTGACTAATCTCACTTAACATAATGTTTTCCAGTTGCATCCATTTCCCTGCAAATAACATGATTTTATTCTTCTTTATGGCTGAGTAAAATTCCATTGTGTACATATCCCATAGTTTTGTAATCCATTCATCTGTTGATGGACATCTTGGCTGCTTCCATAGTTTGGCTATTGTGAATTGTGCAGCTATAAACATAGATACACATGCATTGGTCTGATAGTTTGGTTTCCTTTCTTTTGGGTAGATACCCAGTAGAGGTATTGCTGGATCATATGGTAGGCTCATTCCCATTTGTCTGAGGATCCTCCATACTATTTTCCAAAGTGGTTGCACTAGTTTGCAGTCCCACCAACAATGTATTAGAGTTCCCACTTCTCCACATTTTTTTTTAATATTTGTTTTAAATCATTGCCACATGCAATATGTAGCAAAAATTCCCCTCAAATAAAACTTACAGTTGTTCTTATACCATAACATATTTAAATCTCAATATGCCTCATTTTAAATATAATATTTAATAAATTGAAGGGCAACTTTAAGTTACAGAATATAGTTCAATCGGAATCTACTTTTCAGTTGAGTTTACAAAGGAGAAAGTCTACAAGGTGTTGAACATCAGCAGAGACAAAACTGCGTCATTTACATACTAAGTACATGTATAATTTAAATATCATGGAGGGTTCTGATCTGTCTACCTTAAGGGAGGGATAAAAGGCTAGAGCCAAAGAAGTAGGTGAATTGAATTGTCAAGAGAATTGAGCAACTATATATGGATCAAGAATGAAAAATATATTTGGAGGAGAAAAGAAAGTTCTCACTGAGTATGTTCGCACACATTATCTCACTTAGTATCCTCACAACTGTATTAGAAGGTAGATAGTATTTAACTATAGCTAGCTATTTTCCAAGAGAAGCTAGACCCGAAGCCCAGAACTTTTGCCTGTATATGTTGTGTCTTTTCCATTACATGTCGTTTTTGCAAAGTTAGAGAAGAGAACATACAGCCTATAGGCGTGTGCAGAACCTGTCCTGAAATTTGCCATTGTTGCTCCATAGTGCAATCCCTTGATACACATCTAAAAGAAGCCCATCTTCCTGTGGTCCCACCTCCTTGTGGTCAGCTCAGACTTCCTTTCAGTCTCGCCTTATGCAATCATATAATACAGAATTTCACTCTCAGCTGCAACCCAGGGAGTATAGTTAGAATTTGAACAATAAGTGATTATTACTGGAGTGCTTAATACATTTATATATTCATGGGAGGAAACACAATTCTGTTTCCTTTTATTGGGTTTAACAAAACTCAAAATGACTTTCACAAAGCATTTTTTTTCCTTTTAACTTTTAAACCCATGTGCACTCTAAAGGAAACTTAATCCATATGTTCCTAAGTCATTTGCACTTAATTCATCAAATATTGTTTGGTCAAAAAAAAAAAAAAGCTATTTGGTTTCCCAGAAGCCTTAGGACACTTGTTTGTGGGATTTTACAGTTCTTCTTTGCTTGTACTAGAAAGTTTTGATTTGTTAGGTTCTCCACTGAACGTTAGCCTCAGATGATTCAAATTTAGGATCCTGGATTTCTAGGGAACATCTCTCAGAGGATTCTTGAAAGGTGATTCTTTCCTGGGTTTTCTAGCTGTGTTTCAGTGTCCCAAAGTGGAACTCTAGCCTCACCTGTTGACTCCTCATCTTTGCTGTGGATGCAGACACACCCTCCAGTGAATGTCAGGCCTCCTCGACTTTACTGGATTGACTGCAAAAGCATCTTGTCCTTGAAATCAGTTCTCCATCTCCTTAGCATCCTTCCTAATTTTCTTTCTAAAGTTTCCTAAAAAAAAAATAAGCTAGTCATGTCAATAGCCAGCATGATTGGCTATTGATGCATCCGTTCTTCTAAAATTCTTGCTTTTGAGCCCAGAATAAAATAGCATAAAAAGAGGAAAGAAAAAGAAAGTCATGTGATTTTGCTACTTAGCATAGAAAAATGACAACTGATTTTCTTGTTAGAAAATAGAAAATAAAGAGCTTGATGCCTTTCATAATCAAGCATGTGCAGAGAGTCTAGGGCAAGATGCCTCAGAATGCAACAGTATTAATAATGGTGTTAAATGTCTGTAAGTTAAATTGCTAGTGCAATATACTAATAATTAGTGAAGATTCTTCCTATAACATTTTCCTAAGGCTGTTTGCCAAAATTCTTTAGACAATTCTTCAAGATTACAATGATTAGCATTAGTTGATTAATGCTATCTTTAATTGATATTATTATTAACAAAAGCTAATATTTATTAGCTATTTACTATGTTCTAGAAACTGTAGTATCTCATTTTGTTCTCAAAGTTACTCTATGAGATAAATGGTATTATGCCCAAGCATTGCTATGGTCATAAATTTTACCTGGAATGCCTAGTGTGAGTCTCTGGCAGAAAGATATCTTACAGCCACTAAGAAACAAAAGATTTTTGGTAAGAAACTGGGACCCAAGCTTAGAAGTTGTTTCTTCGAGACATTAAGATTGTTGAAGGGGTTTAACTAAGGGAATTACTGATAAATTTCTCAAGACGTTTGCTGAGAAAAAGAAAAATTTATAATAAGGACAGTCTAGAAAGAGAACTTTTGTTCTAAGAAATAAAAAAGATGAAATAGTTCGAATAAGTGAATGATGTGTCCTCGGACTAGCATTTAGCATATATTGGTCATTAACTAACTCATTGTTTGTGGCTGCCTTGATATCCTGAATTCTTCCTCCTTTCCCCCACCATATTTTACTATGCTAAGGAAAAAGATCATCCTTGCTTGGCCAATTTGCTAACTTGTTTTGAAGGGGGTATGGGAGCAAAGGGGAGGAGCTGAATTGCAGGGACGGCAGAGGAGGAAATGTTAGAATCTACAAGGAGAGAATGGTAAGAGGTGAGAAACAGGACAAGAACACCAAGTGTTGTAAAATGAATATAAATGTGTAATCAGAAATAAGGATCTTGTGTTTTGGGTGGCATTTGATGAGACTCTTCTTCCTGCCTCTACATAAGATGTTAAATAAAACATTTTGCTCAGTGCAATTGTGGAGTTGCAATGTTAGAATACCCTCCTATGCTAAATTCAGCCTTAAGCCCAACTCAGAGGGCTAAGAACAGAGGTTGTTAAAACCATGCCATAGACACAGGAATTACAAATTTATTCAATGTTTATCAAGTATCTCTCTGTACCATGGTCTGTGTTAGATGCTGGAGGTGCTGTGTGAATGAAACACTGTTCATGTTCCCAAGAAATTTATAGTATCACGAGGAACCCGGGCACAAAAATAGACAGCAGTAATACAGAATGCACAAGGTTAAGAGGTAAGTAAACATGGGATGCTTAGGGTCGTCAGAGGACAATTTGAGTGTAGATGCAGGAAATGTGAACCCTGGTGGCTGAAAGGTACCAGAAAACTTGTGCTCCTACATGGGAAAGCTCTCTGGAGGCTGAGAGGCTGGTGATGGGTCTGGAGGCCTACGGACACTGAGGTTTTAACATTTCCATCCTGGGGAATGTGAAAGAACAATTAGGGATATATATCTAAGAATTGTTCCCAACTCAAAGAGAAGATATGATCGATATGTGAAATCAACCTTTACTCTTTCCTGGCACGTCCAGAAGCTTTTGGCAATCACAGACCATAGACGCCCCAAACTTCCCCACCCCTATTGGCTGAATAGTGCTCTTAACAAAGATAACTTTTCAATGCAGCAAAAGAGGGCACACAGATGGGTTTGATCATGAGGCTGGGCTTAGAGAGATGGCTTTGTGTTCCTGCATTAATTTGCAGTGATGACTGAAGGATTTTCACATAATAGTCACCTCATTAAAGAACAAGCTTAGCCCGGCATGGTGGCACACGCTTGTAATCCCAGCATTTGGGAGGCTGAGACAAGAGGATCTGGGTTTGCGGCCAGCCTAAGCTACTTAGTGAGGTCCTCCACAACTTAGTGAGACCCTGTTTCAAAACAAATAATAAAAAAAATAGGTCTGGGAGTGGAGCTTGGAGGTAGAATGCCCCTGGGTTCAATCCCCAGTACCGCAAAAAAAAAAAAAAAAAAAAAAAAAAAAAGAACAAGCCTGAGCTGGGTGTGGTAGTGCACACCTGTAATCCCAGTACTTGGGAGTCTGAGACATAAGAATCACAGGTTGAAAGCTAGCCTCAGCCACTTGGCAAAGCTCTCAGCAACTTAGTGTGACCCTGTTTCCAAATAAAAATAAAATCATATTGGGGCTGTATCATGGAGGTAGAATGCCCCTGGTTTCAATCTCTAGCACACAAAAAAAGAACAGTCCTGAAAGCCTGCTCATCTCCTCCCAGGTCTACAGCTCAACATAATAAATTTGCATGACACAATACTAATCAGGAAAAGCAGTACCTACTCCTAGGCATAGCAGAGATTTCTGTCACTCCTTGACCCTGTATGTTGCTCAAGACGGAGGTCACCACAGAAACAGGATGTGAGAAGTTTGGAAGAGGCATACATGTGAGCGAGAAGCAAAACAGTTTCATCATTTCTCTTTCCTTGCAAATTCCCAAGGCACTTTGCTGTGGTCGTTGTTGGCCCTCCGTACACAGCACACCTTCATGGAAATGAGTCCCAGAATGGCCACTGACGCTGAGCAGCCACATGACTCAGCCTGTCGTCAACACTGCATTACTAACCCTGACTCTCCAAGCCTGAAAGAGAGACAAAACATTGTGTAATGGGAGATTGCTTTGAATTAGCTTTAATTTGATTAGTAATATCCCACAAGGCTACCCTAGTGGATGGAGATTGTGGACAATTAATGTTGTGATCAATTAGATCTAAATTGTTAGTCCATTAAGAGGCACTAACAAGAACTCTGATTCTCAAAGGTTGCTTTTTTCCCATCTAATCATCTTGTCCTAGTATGCCTTATGACAGATAAAGGCTCTTCTATTCCTGCCATATTATGCCACAAAGTTAGACAAATCCATTTGTTTTTATTATTTAGGAGCATGCACCCAGATATCCTAAGTAGAAATAATGTTTAAAAAAAAAAATTCTTTGCAAATGCAACATGCCTTCTTTTTATCACCACCATAAAATCAATAAAAATAATCACCAGAGTATCTTTAGCGATCCAGAATATGCAGACCATATGTGCAGAACAAGGACTTATCATCTCCGGATAAATTAGGTACAAATATCCTCAGATTAGTTTTTAAAAACTTCAGAGCGGTATCTTCAAAGGGCTCTTCAACTTTAAAGATATGACGTGAGAAACAGCAAAGGAGAAAAATCCCAACTTCAAAACTACGCTTGGGTCCTTTTTATTTTTTTAATACATTTAGAAAAAAATTCTATTAAAAGAGTTCTCAAAACACATTTTAGTTGTTTTTCAATGAGTTCAGGCCTTGTCCCTCTATCCAGGGAAAATGTGCCTTTGTTAGTCCCAGTGAAATCCTCCCAACCTTCCAGACTTGGAAGACTTGGAACAGATGTTACCTTCTGCAAGGAAGTTTCTATGTTCAACCCAGAAAACAGATCTAAACTCCCGCAGGCATTCATTCATGGGATCCCTTCGGGTTCTATGATTTTCTTTCTTTTTTCTTGCTCTCCTGGAGGGCAGGAAACACAGTGTGTAGTATTTTAAATATCTCAGTATCTGGCAGAGCATCCTGAGCCCAGAAGGCACAAATAAACACTTGTTGAATTTGTAAATAACTTGTGAAATTCTTATTGCAAGTTTACTCGTATGGCTTTTAGGAGATTACACGTATCCTTTTCACTTTTCTTTCATTAGCTAAGAAAGGTCTCCACTGGAGCTTCATTAAAATTTATAGTTGGGAGCCTCATATATCAGCCAAGAACTTTGGTTACTCACTTAAGTATGTAAAGGTAAGAGAGATGCACTCCCTGGGCCACAGCAATGCTTTCGATAACTTGGTCAAGAAGAGATATTTCAGGTGGGCATGGTGGTGCATGCCTGAAATCCCCATACTTGGGAAACTGAAACAAGAGGATCATAGGTTAAAGGCCAGTGCACAGTAACTTAGAAAGATCCTGTTTCAAAATAAAATAAAATAGTACTTGTGTATCTCAGAGGTAGAATCTGCTTGAGTTCAATCCCCAGTACCAAAACAAATAAATGAATGAATAAGTAAATAAATGTTTAGCACACTCTTTGTAGGAGTTCATATTTAGAGGAATTACCTAAATCTTGTGATAATTTTTAAATCTTATAATCAGAAGGTAAAGTTGACAAGTGTAACCATCTTAAATATATAATTATATGTAAGAGAAAATAAAGGATTCTAGGCAATCGTTTCTATTTGACCATACATCGTACAAGGGATCCTACAATTTTAGGAAAGCAACTGCACATAGATGAAGCAAACCTAAGAACAAAGGGATTGATGATGATGGGGAGAGGAAGGTTGTCCATCTCTGGCTGAATTAACAACCAAAATCACAGCTTTCCAAGTTTAAGACACCATGTCCATTTAATAGCAAATGCTGGATAAATGCTAACAATGTCCATTTGATTGCTTCCAGAGACCTCTCAGCAGGCAGATCCGGAGCCCTAAGATTAGGGTCCTCATTCTACCACCATCCCATTGGAATTTTTGTTGTCAAACTACGTGTCAAATGTAGTATTTTCTTCTCTTATTCGACATGTCCCAATAAGATTCAAGGTCCATTAACAATGCAATGCAGCAGGGGAAGTCTATTAGAGGTGACCTTTGCAAGCCCAAGGTCAAAGGGAAGGGACAGAAGTTCAGACAAGATGTTCCAGAAAAGATAAGAAAAACAGTACAGTGAAAGGGACCAATAGGAGGCCTGCATTTCATCTCTGGCATTGCTGTATCACTGGTTTGATCTCACTTCATTTATTTTAGCTTCTTTCCCTATGGCTATCGTAGCCTAAAGAAGCGGGAATGAAAGGAAATTAAAGTTAATGGGAAGAAATTTGGAAAGATTTGAGTTGTCAAGAACCTTGGTAGCATGTCTATTCATTGTTGCATAGGGATCAGCAAACTTTTTCTATAAAGGGCCCGCCCGATGGTAAATATTTCTGGCTTTTCTGGCCCTCTGATCTCTGCTAAAATTATTCAACTGCCTCATCAGCAAAAAGGCAGTTGTAGACAGTACATAGACGAATGAGTGTGGCTTTGTCACTGAAACTTTCTTTATGGCACCGAAAGTTTAATTTCTTATGATTTTCATATCATAACATATCCTATTTTTCATCTTTTATCAGTGATGCAAACATAGAAAAAAATAATTTTTCACATCCTAAACAGCAAGCAACAGGCTGGACTTGCCTATCAGCTGCAGATTGCCAACTCCTGGTCTAGTTTGACCTCCCTCTTTATAAATAAGACCCAAGAGGGAAACTGAGGTCCCATGGCTCACAGCCACTTTTCTTCTTGATAGAACTTGTTCTTTTCATGAGGGAAAAGGAGGGAAGTGAAGGAAAATATTAATAGAGGAAGGGCCAGGGTGTTGGGTTGCTGAAAATTTAACATGTTTGATTGGAGAACACTACTGTGTATTCTAGGTTGTGGGCACTTCATAGACTAATTGGGCATTTGTCTGATGAGGTAATTACTTTTCTGGGATTACAGTTGCCTGGCACTCACCAGAAAACCTGTGTAGACAGCAGTCAAATTATCATAAGCCGGCTTCATTAATTCCATGCAAACTTTTTATTTTTTATTTTTTGTATGGTACTAAGGATAGGACCCAGGGTTATTCTATCTCTGAGCTACATCCCTAGACCTATTTTATTTATTGTTTTATTTTGAAACAGGGTCTCACTGGGTTGCTGAGAGTCTCACTAAGTTGCCAAGGCTGTCCTTGAACCTGCAATCCTCCTGTCTCAGCCTCCCAAGCACTGGGATTACAGGTGTGTGCCACCATGCCCAACTACATGGAAACCTTTTCATAGATTTTTTTTTGGGGGGGTGATATTGGAGACTGAATCCAGGTCATGCTACTCCAAGCTATCCTCCGCCTCCCCCAGCCTTTTTTTATTTTTTGTTTTGAAACAAAATCTCACTAGTTTGCTGTCCTTGAAACTACGGTCTTCCTGTTTTCACCTTCCAAGTCCTGGGATAACAACATGCGCCACCAGACCTGACCAGAAAGGGAGAATTAAAAAAAAAATGATGTCAAGAGGCTACAAAATATGATTCTGCCCGTAATCAAAGCAGTGGACTTTTGTACTCTAAAAGTAAAATTTCTAAATGTTTTGTATAGTTTCTTGTATGTTTATATTAAGTCTTCTAAACACAACTACTTCCTGTGTGTTTTTAAGCATTAAATCTTCATCACAACTCTAGAGAGTATCATTGTCATGCATTGCTTAGATGAGATATTGCTCTAATTCTTACTCTCTTCAGAGAAACCAGGGGTCAAAGGCTGCCCCAAAGTTCTTGGGCATGTGGTGCTGCCCAACATTGCATTATGATTCCTTTAAGATTCCTGTCTTCGAGTATGTCTGACTTGGCCAATCCAGGCAGAAAGAAGAGAAGCTATTCTTCTATGGCTCCATGGATTGCATATCATACATTTGGTGGTGTGTTTGGATATAGTTGTCTAGCCCCGGGCATGTGGTCCTGCCACCACCAATCCACAGGCTTGGAAACGGAGGGTCAAGCCGGTGAAGTGGGTTCCTTAGCTGGTTAGTGGCTTGGGAAGGAGCTCGTGGAAAGAGAACTTTAACTCCACACACGCCACAAGACCTTAGTAGCATTGTAACTCCCTGATGGCACTGAATTCCATTAATTATGTGTTAATATTTCCAGTGTGAAACATCCTAATGAAGTGTTTATGCAATGAGAGGAGGAGTTGGGTGGAGCCTAGAAGTTTTATCCATAACATCAAAAGAATCATGATTTCTTCTGTTTAATTACTGATGGGGCATCTTGTGCTGCTGGGATATACAGATGTTCTCTATGTTAGAAAAATCAGTTCAAGGAAATAAAAATGTTTCATTTTAGAAGTAATTATTTGCGCTGCAAAAGGATTCTTAACAGAAGATTTATGCTCTGTTTCCTCTCAATAATGGGTTGCATGAACCTATTTATAATTAATTTATATACAAAAACTGATTGACACAATTTCCAAGTGGATCTATTGATTGATTACTATCAGATTTTATACACACACACACACACACACACACACACACACACACACACACACTGAAAACTATATGGAAGCAAACCGAGAGACCAAAAAGTGATAGAAAAAAATTAGAGAATTTGAGACTCCTTTGCAGTTAGTTCCCCATTGCTCCCAGGGACTTGAGGTCCTATTATACAGAGCAGCCAAAGCACAGAGCTACCGAGCTCTGGTGGAACAGTTTCATAATGGGAAATCCAAATCTCTAATAATTAAAAGCCTCCACTATATATTTGGACAAAATTTGCTTTTCTGATATCTCCACCCCATTCCTTTCTCTGTTAGGGAACAACAAAGAGCAGATGACCCCTCTTCCCCAGATCATTCTGATAACTACATAGAGACAACTTAGACTCAAAAAATTATAGCCGAGTATGTTAGAGCACACTTGCCATCCCAATTCTTGAGAGGATGAAACAGAGATTCATAGGTTTGAGGCTGGTCTCAGCAACTAAGGGAGACCTTCAGCAACTTAGTGAGACCCTGGTTCAAAATAAAAAAAAAAAAATAAAATTAGCTGGGCATGGTGGCACACACTTGTAATCTCAGTACTTGTGAGGCTGAACAGAAGGAGCAAAGGTTAAGGCCAGACTCAGCAATGACTTAGTGAGGTTCCTCAGCAACTTAGCAAGACCCTGTTTCAAAAATAAGAAATTTTAAAAAAGCAGGGCTGGGAATGTATCTTGGATGTAGAATGTCTCTGAGTTGAATATATATATATATATATATATATATATATATATATATATATATATATATATATATTCAACTAAACATATGCAAATAAATAGCAAAATAGGACTGAGGGTGTAGCTCAGAGATAAAAAAAGCCCCTGGATTCAATCCCCAGTGAGACACACACACACACACACACACACACACACACACACACACACTCATATCCACTACTTTTGAAGGTTTCTCTAAGAACATGGTTTCCAGACGCCCCTCTCCATTGCGTTTCGTCTCTTCTGAGCAACTCCATTCTAATTGGCCACTGTACAATCTTCCATCGAAGGAACCAGAAAGGAAAACAATAGGATAACTCTGTTTCGAAGCACGATCCACACACACTACTTGCACTAAGGCAGCGTATGGAAAGAAGTCTTGGAGTCTTCAGCCTCCCCTCCTTGGCAGATGGGAACCAGCATCACAATGCTCAGCCCCCATCTGCCTGCACTGTTTTCAATGAGTGGCTGTTGTGAAACATTTAATTTTAAAGCATTTTCTTTTACATTTGGTACTAATTCAAAACAAAATGGGGGGAGGGGCGCCATAAATCATCTCTATGAATGTTTACATGCACATTACAACTGAGCCATACATGTTTCCTATATAGCATCCCTTAATTCATTGAGGGAAACGAGGTTGGGGCACTTACCCAGGGAAAGACCTTGGAGTAAAGCAGACACTAATGGATTGTTTCAATGCTGTTAACCGATGCGGGGATTCTGGTGACGAGAGACTTCTGTTTGTGGTGAGGCTGGTCTGTGCAAAATGTGATTTCAAGATGGCCTTTTGGTGGAAACCTGCTGCTTCCACGCCACTGGCTTATTACTCAGATTTGAAAACAAACTCCATGCTACGCAAGACATATGCATGTTCAATCGCAAAGACTGGAGACTTAGTATGCTGGTTTTTAATTAAAATGTCTCCAGTGTGAAGCCTGTGACATTAAAACTATAAAAAAATCTCTAGATGATAGATGTCTATCCCAAATTCCCTATTGAGCAAGAGGACTTGGGTTCCCATAACAAATGTCTTTTAAAAAATCCTATTGAATGGCTTTTACTTCAATTCCATAGAAGGAGTGGGTGTGGGGGTGCTGGTGGTGATGGGCGCCACCAAACTCACACATCAGGTGGTCCATAGTTTTTTAAACTATATGGAGTAAAGCAATCACAATCGGTTGTTGAACTATATCTACTATAGGAAGGAGATGTGACACTAACCAGTCCCTAAGAGTCACTTCAGAAGGAAGCTCTCTGTGAAAGCTGTGATTCTATGTCCCCACTTCTTTTACTTCATATACACTGCCCTGGATCTTGGCTTTCTTTCACAATTCAAGGTGGATGACATAAACATGTGGCCCTTAACACTGGGCCCATGAAAGACCTTAATAACCTCTCTTGACTGGTACCGGTTCCCATAGAGTATGAATACAAGATCAATTTCACTCTTAGTAAGGGGCTCTAGGCAGGCAATAGCATTCAGAAATTATCTAAGACTTTGCCATTCTTGTTCAATATCTTTCAGAGAACCTAACTCCTTTCTGGGCATTTCCTTTCCAACCTTTATTCTTTTTTTGGACAGACACCTTCAAGATATCTTTTTTTTTGTGTGTGTTTGTGGCACTGGGGATTGAACCCAGGGACATTCTACCTCTGATCTCTACCCTCAGCCCTATTTATTTTTATTTTGAAACAGGGTCTTGCTAGGTTGATGAAAGCCTATTTGCTGAGGCTGTCCTCATACCTGCAACCCTCCTGTCTCAACCTTCAAGATATCTTAATTTGTCCTAGACTAGTGCATTCTAGTCCACACTTATCCAAGGGCATGAAGACTAATATCAATATGTTAATAGGTGTAATACAAAGAAAAATAGAGCAAGGCCTGGTGGAACATGCTTGTAATCCCAGTACTTGGGAAGCTGAGAAGGAGGGATTGCAGGTTCAAGGCCAGCATCAGCAACTTAGCGACTTATCGAGACTGCCCTGTTTCAAAATACAATATGAAATAGGGCTGAGGGTGTAACTCAGAGGTATAATGTTCCTGTATTCAATACTCAGTACCACAAGAGAAAAAAGAAAAAGCAAAAAGAAAGAAAAACAAAACATGGTCAACCAGAAAATAAAGGTGTCATGAATGAGTCTTAATCTTCAATACCCCATCATATCATTTTATATCTCAATAGCACGAATTTTTATTGTCAGTGAGTTTGCTCAAGAAAGAAAATAGTTGTAACAGGAAACCCTATTTGCAATTAGGAAAATACTTTTTGTGCCTTAATAGAATGGAAAACTCTAAAGCACAGCTCATCCTTGCAGAACTTCAGCCCATCAAATGCCAACATGCTAGATTCCTATGTACCTACCTTACTTAGGAGATGATGTCAGTTAATCTTTTTCTTTCTATGCTTTTTAAAAAATCTCCAAAGAATATTATCTTTAAAGACCAATCACCTTTATAATTCTTTCTTCTTTCCCTCTTTCCTTATTTCTCTCCTTCATTCCGTCCTTTTCCTACTCACTTAAGAATTTTCTCCCACTCACAAACATTTGGGCAAAGTTAAGCCAATTCAGGAATGACATTTCATGAAAATTAACACCTAGTAAGACAAAACATGTTCTGTCCCTTTTTGGATGCCTGAATTAGAACTAAGCAAACAAACACAGGTGGGAGGTGTCACTCATGCACCAAAACTTGCTACACGCCAACATGCATCTCAATGTACTGTAGCTATAATTTTCTACGTTGGAGAAGGCTCTGGACACACAACTGCATTGTAGTTGGCCTCATTATCACTATCGTCAACAGTAGCTAAAGTGTTGAGGGCTTACCTTATACCAGGCACAGTCTATGCATTACATCATTGAATCTCCAAAAACCTTATAAGGTAGAAACTTTTCAACTGTCTATTTTAGTGATGGGACATTAAGGCAGGGCATGACCAACTGTTGCGTGCATGTATGTCATTGTCAACATGATTTACATTATGTTTCGAGAATATAATGTGCCAATAAAAGCACATTAAAGAAAAGAGTCTTATACATAGTTACTAATTGGTATCAGGCACTTTAAACCCAGGTCTGCAACCTCTACACCTAAGATTCTTCACCAATGGACAAAAATGCCCCGTGGGGAAAAAAAAGAATTTGTCTTCTTCTGTCATAAAGAAGCTTTTGCTTACACGTTCATGATTGCTACCTGTAAGAAAGGTTGTACAAAATGGAACAAAGTTAGCTCAAAGTACATTTGACTCTCCATTGGAAGGTGTAAAGCATTCTTGAGACACCACCGGCTAACCACCCACATTTCCTGAGGAGCAGGAAAGAAGTTACAACCGATCTTAAATCTCTGGTGTGCAGGATGATAATTTCCCAATAAACTAAATCCTGCTACTATCAGAACATTTGAAAATTCCTAACGATTATTACCGATGCCGCTATACAACATGGGTTGGAGACAGCCAATCAAAAGCCTCAGCTGGGTTATGCTTGGGTTTTATTTCCAAAAGGTAACTTGGCAGAAATGGAGTAACTGTTCATTATTTTCTGTCATTTTTATGTCATTTTTTGCCATGCATATTGTGCAGTAATTGCAGGAAATTAAATTTGAATCTTGTGACACAAGCATGTTGTGAATATCATAAAAAACACATATGTTCATAAATGGTGGGGAAAAAAAGGAAAAAAAAGGTAATAAAAATTACATTGAAAAAACTTTTACAATCTTCCAGAACAATGGAAAAGGGACTGTTTCAGGGTTCTTTGTTCAGGATAAATTCTGAGTGGATGAGCTCTCAGACAACAAACTTTTGTGTTTGCTAGGCATATTTTTTGCTCCCCTCACCCTCCCAGGGACTTTTAAAGGATATCCTATGAGCAACAGGATATCTGATATATCACACAAGAAGTTGGCTTGAAAAGAATTCCCGCCTATGTCCAGTAGAGACAGAGTCTGCAGATAAAGCCATTTTTTCATTGCCTGAGAGTGGGGATTGACAAGAAATCATCATGTCCCCTTTCTCCTCTTCATTGGTTTGCCTGTTTTCCCTTTGAAACTTGTTGCTGCACTCCTTGCTGCTTCCTGCTGGATGGTGTTAATGCCCATCTCATCTCTCAGTTGACATTGTGAAAACATTCACGAACCTGGAAGCTTGAGCTCAGTTCTCCAATTGGCTTAGATTTGGACCCACCACTTAACATGGTAGAAAAGCAAGTCGTGGACTCCTGAACCTTGGTTTTGGTGCTGTATGCGCACTCTCTCAAGTCCAACTTTTAGCACCTGCTTTCTCTGGGTCCACGGTGGCTCTCCGGGATTTGGGACAATTTTCCTATGCTAATGGAAGAAAGGAAATTCACCCTAACACATTCTCAAAATTCTAAACCTTTTACCAAATTGATGCCACCCAGAATTGGCAAGTTTTCCAAGTGTCCACCTCTCAATGCCAACTGGCTCAAGTCCTTTACCAACAATCCAAATGGCAGTTATAACCCAGCTCAATTCCAAGCTTGCCATGAAGAATTCTCTGATCACTCCAGTTTATAGTAGTTCCTTTCTTTCATGGATTTATTGACTGAGTTACTCATTTCAGTTTTACTGTTCGACATTAGAGTTACTCATTTCAGTTTTACTGTTCAGCATTAGTTGCTAGGAACTTGTGTAAAGTTTTCAACTCTTTGTGAGTGAAATTAGGTTTTAATCATCCCCTAATTCCTACAGGATGCTTAAATAATATCTGTATATTCATCCCAAACCAATCTCTTATATTCACCTTTCTGTTGCCTGCCTGCCTTTCTTCCTTTCCTTCCCTTCGCTTTCCTTTTCTCTGTATACTCCTGGGGATAGAACCAGGGGCATCCTACTGGCATGCTACACTTCCAGATCTTTTTGTTTTATTTAATTATTATTATTTTTAAATTTTGGAACAGGATTTTGCTAAGTTGCTGAGGGTCTTGCTAAACTGCTGAGGCTGGTCTCAAACTTGGGATCTGCCTGTCTCAGCCTCTCAAGTACTGGGATTACACGTGTGTACCACCATGCTCTGCTCCTATTGCCTTTCTTAGTATTATGATTGCTGCTGCCATATTCTAAGGCCCCAAGCTCAAAACTTTTGAGGTTAAGTCTTAGTTCCCCTCTCCCTACTATTCTCCACAGCTAACTAATCAGCAATTGGTAAGTCTCACTTGTGTTTATTCGGCTTGTTTGCCTCTAGAAAGCCTTTGTCAAAGGCAATCCTATATGAAAGCCCAATATATAAGAAAAGCAGCTCTGGAAATCGAAGCTGAATGTAGATCCTTGAACATAGAGTGCAATCCTTGAAAGAACTCTCAGAATCCCTGAGGCTGAGCATTAGTGGAAGGACCACAGCTGTAGGGTTGACCTTTAAATTGCCAAAGAATAGTTCAACATGATGAAAAGAACATTGGCACAAAGCAGAGGACCTGAAGTGAGCACTGAGTCTCCTTATTTGTAAAAACAAGGTATCTTTCCTGCTTCCATCTCAGGGTTATTATAAGGTTCAAGTAAGATTCTGTATATCAACAAAAGGAGACTGTGACCTGCCAAAGGCCATTTGGATGTGGGGAACCATTGCCTCCTCTTCTGATCTCCAGGGCCCCATTCTATTCTTCATCCATCCACCATCTAATCTAACCATTGATTCTTGTTGCTCTTCCTATAGTACTTCTCTTGAAGTATCATTCTTTGGATGGATAGTTCTAAAAAATGCTCAATAATTGCCAGTAGCTACTAAGTTAAGAGCAGTAACTCTGCTTAGTATAGAAGCCCTCTCACAGTGAGGTGGATACCCACCCTCTCTCCAGTATTAGCTATCATTCTTCTTCCATAGCAACTGATGTGCTGGCATGAACACTCACTCTCTCAGCACATCACAATCTTTGCCATCTTAGAGCTTCTGTTCTGGCTGTCCTATTGGCCCCACACCTAAGAAACTCTCTGACCTTCAAGGCGATCTTCAGTGCTTCATGCTTGATGGAGCCCTTTCTACTCTACTCCCTATCCTACTGTCCTCTAGACTCCCAACAGGAAACAGGGTGTTATAGTCAGATAAAGAATGTCCCCTGAAGCTCATGTGTTAATGTTCAGAGTCAAAATAATTAAGTTATGAGGGTTGTAATTTTATCACTCTATAAATCCATTGATACAGATTTACTGGATGGTAACTTAGGGAGGTGGGTCTGTGGGGTGTGGCCTTGAGGACTATCTATGTTCCCTCTTCCCCTTGCTCCCTCTCTTGTTTCTGTCCTCCATGAGTAAGAGCAGAGCCTTACTCTTTCCCTCTCTACCTCCTGCTGCCATGCCCTGAGAACCACAGACCTGTCCTAACATGGACTGATCCTCTGAAATCTCCAGAACTGGGAACAAGTAAATCTTCCTTTCTCTAAGTTGTGTGTGGCCAGGCTGATTGGATTGCAGCAGTGAGAATACTGACCGAGACACAGGCAAGTCTCAAAGGACTCCCAAAGGCAGAGGTTTAGTGCTCAGTTCAGAGCAGAGAAGGAATATGAATTCATAGAATTTTTTTTTTATAAGAACCCAATGGATATTTATTTATTTATTGTGGAACTGGGGATTGAACTCAGGGGCATTCCACCTCCGAGCTACACCCAGTCCTATTTTTTATTCTTTATTTTGAAACAGGGTCTCACTAAGTTGCAGAGGGCCTCACTAAGTAGCTGAGGCTGGCTGTGAACACGGATCCTCTTGTTTCAGCTTCCCAAATACTGGGATTACAAATGTGAGCCACCACGCCTGGCTTCAATGAACTTTTATTAAATAGGTAGACTAAAATCTGTTTGGGAAAGCCATTTCTCTCACTGTTTCTCTTTCACAACAGGTGGACCTGAATTAAAGGGCACATTTCTTAGTTTATAATGTTTTTGTTTTTCCTTTCTGCTGAAAGACTGAAATGCAAATCAGGGGATGCTGCTTTGGCAAATGAGGCCTGCCACATCAGGGTCAGGAGAGGTTTTTTTTTTTTCAAGGAAATTTTGTTTCCTTAGCAAAAGAGTATTGGTTTCCACACATGAAAAACTTTACTTATTTAAAAACACTGCCCATTCCATTTATCAGTACATAATTTAGACCTAAGAATGTGAAATCAGGCTGAATTGGAGAATACATTGAACAGAAAAACACATTTGTTACTTTTAGCTATAAAAAGGGAAAGGGCCATCTGCCACATAGAGGTGCTTATCTGTGTTTGATGAAAGAATATGTAGAAAAATTCATCATGAGACAGAATAATATGTAGGCTTTTAAAGGTCTCATTCATAAAACTCTTTCATAGAGACCTTAAGAAACTTGTTTAAATAAGTAGATAGTGCTAGTTTCAAATGGTCAAAGCTTTTTTTGTGCATCATTATCTGCTTATGCTAAAAGCAATTTTTCTTTTAAGTTCCTTAAAATTTTACTTGTTAACTTCTTTTACATTCTATAATTGTCTTTTTTTTATGAAGATAGAATCAACAGAGTGAAGATACATTTAGTCTACTATTATTTGAGTGATTTATCTTACCAATTAGAGGTTTTTGAGTCAATAATGTTTTGCTCCATTACATTCAGAAATATGACATTTCATGGAAGTTCATCTGAAAATTTATGTTTTCCTCTGTCAGAGAGAGAGAGAGAGAGAGAGAGAGAGAGAGAGAGAGAGAGAGAGAGAGAGAGAGAGAGAGAGAGAGAGAGAGAGAGAGAGAGAGAGAGAGAGAGAGAGAGAGAGAGAGAGAGAGAGAGAGAGAGAGAGAGAGAGAGAGAGAGAGAGAGAGAGAGAGAGAGAGAGAGAGAGAGAGAGAGAGAGAGAGAGAGAGAGATTCTTGCATTTTTACAGCACAACCATCACCCAGGTAACCTTGGAGACCCAATGGCAAAGTGGAATATCCAAAACATTATTGTGACGATGTGCTAAGGACCAGAATTCTCTGTCACATCATAGAAAACCAATTATACGTGCTCTTGAGGAAGAGACAAATTAAAGCATACTAAGAAAATGTCTCTGTCCAGGATGGAAAAATAGGAATAAGATTTATATTCCTGTCTGAAATGGCCAAATATTTCTTAAAAACCTGGCAAAATATTTGAAATAGTCAATTTCAAGATATGGTATAAGGCAGCAGGCAATTAAAACCAGTGTAAAACAAAGGAAATAATCCAGCTCTACACTAGGCCCATAATAATGCCCTAAGAGATTTTCTTGGTTGCACATCAGGGAGAGGAACACAGGGACAGTCTTGCAGAATCTCTTGAGTTGGGGAGGCAGACCTGAGAGACTGATGAAAGCAAGAGGGATACATTATAAGAGGTAGAGTGTGGAAGAAGAGAAAGCTACACAGAGAAGGAGTTCCAGAGATCTGTAGAAACCCCCTCATTCAAATATTCAGCTTAATATTGATTAGAACATGTGCATGAGAAAACTACTTTAAGATAGAAAAAGATTCACCTGAAACAATTACATATAGCAATGCCCTACACTGACATAGAATTAAAAATGTTATTTGTTCTTATCAAACTAGAGACTCTCATGATTTACAAAGTATTGGCAGGAAGTACAAAGAAGGATCTTGCTTCAGTAGTAGAGAATAATTAACCCCAGAATTGGTATTCCTATGGTCCTGCCTACCAAATTTTAAGCATAGAATGAGAAAGGCTGGACTTTTATCCAAGTAACTTAATTAAATGAAGAAAAAAGCTTTAGAGCCTTTATAGAAATACAAGAATATTCAATGTTCAAAAAAGTAAAAGTCAATCTAGTATCCAACCCAAAATTATTAGATACACAAATAAGTTGGAAAATACAACCACTGATATAACAAAAAAAATCAGTTAATAGAAACAGAACCCTAACTGACTCAGACATTAGAATTAGTAAATTTAAGAAAGTTATCTAATGACCTGTATATACAAACATGAACACTACCATGTCTGAAATTAAAAGTATACTGGAAGCCTGACGTGGTGCACACCTGTAATACCAGTTTTTGGGAAGCTGAGAAAGGAGGCTCTCAGGCTTGAGGCCAATCTTAGCAACTTAACCAAACCCTCAGCAATTTAGTGATACCCATTTCAAAATAGAAAATAAAATATGATTGAGGGCATATCTCAGAGGTAGAATGTCCCTGGGTTCAATCTCCAGTATAAAAAAAAAAAGTGCACTGGATTAGATCTTAGATACTACAGAAAAAAAATCTGAACATAAAGACACAGTGATAGAAACTATTAAATGAAGCACAAAACAAGGAGGTTTTTTAAAGTGAACAGAGCATCAGTGGGCTGTGGCTTAATACAAGTATAAACGGAATTCTTAAGTGGGAGGGCTAAAACATTTGAAGAAATAATGGCTGAAATATTTTCAAATTTGATTAATACTACTATCCTAGAAATCCAAGACACTAAATGAAATATAAAGAAAACAGAGAAAACACACCAAGTCATATCATAACCAGATCGCTCAAAAACAGTGATGATAACAAAATCTTAAGTGCAGGGAGAGGGGGAAGATAACATATCACATGCTGAGAAACAAAGACAATAGTAGCTTTCTCATCTAAAGCAAGGCAAGTGAAAAAATAGAGAAAAATCTTTAAATTATTAAAAGAAAAAAATATGTATCGACCTAGACTGCTAGATCCAGTAAAAATGTCCTTCAGAGTCAAAGGCAAAGTAAATGATTCATCACCATCAAACTTGCACTAAAAAAGAGTCCTTCAAAGAATAAAGGAAAATAGTGTCATATGGAAACATAGATCTAAACAAAGGAATAGAGAACATTGGCAATGGCATCTAGGTAGGTAAACAGATAAACAATTTGATTAGTATTTACATCATTTAAAAAGATAACTAAGAAAAATTAATAATTCATTGTAAGGGTTATAACATATCTAAAATAAAAGGTAGGAAAATGGCAGCATAAAATTTGAGAGAGAAGAACTGGAAAAATAGTATTGTAAGGTTCTAGTACTGTATGTGAAACAAGATAATGCCATTTGAATATTATAATTTGTATAATATCAAGTAACTTAAAGATATTGTTATAAACCCTAAGACCACCACTAAAATAACAGAATTGTAAGTAATAGCTTGTTTTAGTCAGCTTTTCTATCACTGCAAACAAAACACCTAACATGGACAACATAGAGAAGGAAAAGCTTATTTGACTCATGTGACTGGAGGTCACACCTCCAGTGAACTACCTCCTCTATCCATGCCCTGCTTGCCTAAATTACCATTCAGTAAATCTATTCAAATGATTAATCCTTCAGTGGCACTATCCATTGATGGGATTAGATTCCTGGTTCAATTATTTCACTTTTGAAGATTTTTTTCATTGCTTTTCTAGAGTATATTCTATATTTCAGAGGTACAGTCCATAGATGTCAACTCCAAGGTAGACATCTTGGCAGCACAGTATTGTATGGTAGAGGAAAGCTGAGCTCAACTTGATGGCAAGGGTCAAAGAGGAGAGGGAGAGAGAGAGAGAGAGAGAGAGAGAGAGAGAGAGAGAGAGAGAGAGAGAGAGAGAGAGAATAAATATGACAGGGCAGATATCATCCCTAAGGTCACACCTCCAGTGAACTACCTCCTCTATCCATGCCCTGCTTGCCTAAATTACCATTCAGTAAATCTATTCAAATGATTAATCCTTCAGTGGCACTATCCATTGATGGGATTAGATTCCTGGTTCAATTATTTCACTTTTGAAGATTTTTTTCATTGCTTTTCTAGAGTATATTCTATATTCAAACTATGACATAGCTAATAAGCCAACAAAGAAGAAAACAATGAAATCATTAAATAAAGCCAAATACCTGAGTTAATTCATGTAAACCTCTCAAAAAGTAAAAGGAAATAAAACAGGATAAATTTAAAACAAATCATCAAGTAATAGATTAAAGCCCAATAAATATAATAATCACATTAAATATAAATGGTCCAAACACCTCAGCTAAAAAGCAGAGGTTGCAAAATTGGATAAAAATCAAAACAAAACAACACAACAACAACAAAACAATGTCTAACTCTATACTACCTACAAGGAAATCACTTTAAATGTAAAGAAGTGAATAAGATTCTAGTAAAAGGGTGGGAAATGATATACCATGCTAAGATTAGGAAAAGGAAGCTGGGATCACAGGATGCTCTGGGTATGTCTGTAAAGTTATTTCTGGAAGATATTAGCTTCTGCATGGGCCCTCTTTAATCTAAGTGGACATCAAGTACTCTGTTGAGGGCCTGAACAGAATAAAAAAAGTAGAGGAAAAATGAAGGATTAAACTCATTTTGTTCTTGACTACTAGAGCTAGAACAACAATCTTCTGCCATTGGTACTCCTGGTTCTAATTCCTTCATACTCAATCAGGAATCGGAATGAGTCACTCTCTGGCGCTTACACCTTTAAATTGAACCACCAGCTTCCCTGGCTCTGTTTCTCTGCAAAACCCTGACTAATATGTGACGGAATAATCTCTCTCCCAGGGCATTCTGAAATATACATCAACATAAGACTTTCAAAAGTTGGTAGACATTATAAAACATGTTATTCCAAAATAAGTATAGATATAATTTTAAAAGGTTTCATATGCCTTCTTGCATTATTCAAAAAATGTGTAAATTAATTCTAAAACTTAAATTAAAAAGAGGTGGAAATATGCATAATTCTAAAATTTAAATAAAATAGATGTGAAAATAGATGTAAGAGCCTAAATAACAACACTAGGCAGAATATAATGGAGTGTCAAGTGAAGGACATAGACTATGTTTCTGAAATAAAAGTCTACGAAGTGCAGAGCATCCACAAGGTCTTTTTTTTTTTTTTAGATTTTATGAACACATATTAATTGCACATGTTAAATAAGGTCCAATATGATATTTTCATTTGTGCTTATATCACACACTGATCAAGTCCAGAATTTCATTGAGTTATTCCAGTTCCTGAATTTAAATTTATGTTTATAAATGCAAATATATGTTTACAAATACACCCTCCAGGTGAAGGTCAACTGACAACACAACTCACTGTAGAATTGCACACCTGTAACCCCGGTACTTGGGAGGCTGAGACAGAAGGATTGCAGGTTCAAGACCAGACTCTGAAACTTTGCAAGACTCTCAGCAACCTATCAAGTCCCTATTTGAAGACAAAACAACAACAACAAAAAAATTAAATAAGGCAAGGGGTGTATCTCAGAGGTAGAATGCCCCTGGGTTCAATTCCCAGTACCACAAAACAAAACAAAATAACAAAAAGAAATGCAGATTTCACAAAAGTCCAAATAGTGAAACCCTAGTGGAAGAATTCATTCATGAAATAGACATCATAATATTGTCATGAGAACTCAAAAGACTTTGAATTGTAGCACAGTAGTTACATCTTCACTACCGCCACAAGTATACATAAAGGTTCCATTTCTGACTCATGTGATTAGGTACCATTTACTGCACATTCCCATAACACCATCATGTTAACCTTATTTCCAAGTGATTAAGTCAGCATTGCAGAGAGATTAAAATTGATGTTTGAAGGCAAATAGCTATTAGCAGAGTTTTAAGTATTGGGCTTCATAATTTTATTAAATAAAGCTTTGATGTTACCAATAAGTGTATCTTACATGCCTAAAAGCTATAGAGACACCATGGTTTGAAGGAAATCTCTATTTGTGGTTAAAGAGAAAGTATACATACATTAGATGCTGCAAAATATAATCATTGTGGTTAGAGCTTTCCACTCAAAAACCATAGCATAGCAAAGACTGGCAAAGAAGTTGTACATTTTTCAAACAAAGAGGTCTATTAAATGTGCACAGAATCAATGAATGGATGTATTAATAAATGTTACTATTCTATCAGGCCCTGAATTGAGCTCCTTGAGCAGAGTTACACAAACTAAGATGCGTTTGCTCAGCCACAACTCTGCAGAGTTTCAGATGCAGGTAGAAGCAGAGGACTTCTCACTATTATCTTCTCAAGAGCCTGTTCCAATCATCTCTTAAAGTTTTACTTTAATAATAATTGTTGGATAAAATAAGTGACAATTTAACTTGTAGAAATATAGAGAATACACATTTAAATTCTCTGGAACTTTCCCTAAGGGCATCCAACAAACGAAGAAGCATTCATTTAAGAAAATTTAGTAAATGCCAATAAAAACTGTGTCTATGGCATTTATGCCATGATCCAGTTCATTAGCTTCCCCCTTGACACCGCGCTGCAGAAGCTTTGCCCTAGGCATAAACAGCCAAGAAGACCATGGTTTCTTTCCCCCACATCTCCAAGTCTGGGTGGGTCTACAGTTTCATTCAGGGAAGGATAGGACATTGGCATTTCTCATCCTTCCCTCCTCAAGTCTGAAGTTGTAAAAGCTCTATTCCAAGTAGGTATGCATAAGAGAAATAACTTTTTTTTAAACTTTAGAACTTGCTACAATGCTATGATAATCAACATGGTATGATATAGGCATTAGAAAAGACATAAGATCAAGGCAATAAGCATGTCGAGCCAACATCTGTAATCCCAGTAGTTGGAAGGCTGAGATAGGAGGATCACTGGTTTGAGACCAACCTCAGCAACTTAGCAAGACTCAGAAACCTAGCAAGACCTTGTTTCAAAATAAAAAATAATAAGAGTTGGAGATGTATACCAGAAGCAGAATGCTCCTGGACTCAATCCCCAGTACCACACATATACCAGTAAGAAAATAAGAACTTAGAGCACAGAAATTAACCTTATATTTCTGGTGAACTAATTTTATATAGAGATGCCAAGAAAATTCAATGAGAAAAGAATAGTCTTTTCTCCAAATGGTGATTGAAATAATTGGATATGCACATGCGAGGAGGGAAGTTGGCCCCTTACTCACACAATGCATAAAAGCTAGATAAAAATGGATCACCAACTTAAGTGTAAGAGTTAAAACTCTTAGAAGAAAACATAGGCATGACAGAAAATAGCCAAATGAGAAGGAGGCTTTAAATCCTCTTCTGTTAACACCCAGCATGTTTGAGCCAAAGGACTCCTGGATGACTTGAAGAACATTGATCCTGATGGTAGCCCCAGCACCAAGTGTCAAATGGCGCAGTTGTTGCTTGGATCTATGGTTCATGGAACAAGGACAATGCACTTTGGAGTATCCGTGACAACTGGAATACAAACCACTAACACGTTAGGGGATAGTTTGTCAGATAAGAGTAGGAAATACCTGTTAAAGGACTTAAACATACTTTGCATTAATCAGTGAAGAATCAGTGAAATCAAACCTCCATGAAATATTATTGATAAGCAATTCTAGGGAAGAATAATGCCCTCCCACCATATCTGGCTGTAGAATTTTCTGTTATTAAAACTCATTTCTGCGGTCCAATAGTCCTCAATCACTGAGGTTGAAGCAAAAATTGCTTGGGGTGGGAGGGATATCCAAAGCCACCTGAATACAACGAAGACAACGTTCAGCCTTTTCCTTTTGAAATAAATTTTTAAAAAGAAAATAATAGAAATAATAGAGACAAAGACCAATAAAATTCTTTCAATTTCAAGACCCAGATACTTAAGAGAAAAAGAATTAAAAAAATGCTGTGACATAAGGAGTCAAACTTAACAAAACTCAGACTATAGAATTTTTATCATGTTGTTTTATCGAAGTTTTTGTTTTCTGCATGAATTGACATGGCCATGTAATTTTTTCTCTTTGTTTCAGTTGTTAAGGTGAGTTATAATTCATTGATTTTTGGATGTTAAACAAATCTTACATTCCTGGGATGTATTCAATATAGTCACAATATATAATTTGTTATCCATCTGGTATTTTGCATCAAATAAACTCATCTTTAATTTTATCTTATAATGTGTTTATCTGATTTTGGTATAAATGTTATAATGGACTCAAAAATGAATTGAAAAATGTTCCTTGTTTTTCTCTGCTGTGGAAGAATTTCTGTAAGATTGGTATTACATCTTTGTGAGTGCTTGGAAGCATTCACCATTGAAGCCATCTGGACCTTGAGTTTTCTTTGTGGGGAAATCATAAGTTACAGATTCTTTTTTTTTTTAATTAAGATTTTATGTTTGTTCATTTTCAATTTTGGTAAGTTGTGATTTTTCAAGGAGTTTTTAAATTTTTCAAAGATTTTTAGCACAGAGTTTCCTATGACATCGTTTTTTTTATCTTTTAATATATATAGGACCTATAATGTCTCTCTCTTTTTTATTCCTAATATTAGTTGCTTCCTTCTTTTCTTGACTAGATGTGTCAATAATTAATAACTTTATTCATTGTCTCAAAGAATTGGCTTTAGGTCTTGCTGATGATTTCTCTATCAAATATTTGTAATTTCTCTATTTGGCTAGTTTAAGCTATTTATTACTTTCTTCTTTTCATTTTATTTGGATATAGTCTAAAATTATCTTCCTAAGGTTTCGAGAGAGATACCTGTGCCATTGATTTTCAGAATTCTCATTATTTATTTATTTTCTATGGCACTGAAGACTGAACCCAGATGCATTATACCACTGAACTACATCCCCAGCCTTCTTCATTTTTTATTCTGAGACATAAGGTCTTGCTAAGTTCAGGCTGTCCTGAACTTGGAATACTTCTGCCTCAGCCTCCCTAGTTGATGAGATTACAGGAATGTGGCCCTGCTCCTGACTTATAATTTTTAACATATATGCATTTTAAGGCAGCAAATTCCCCTTTAATGCCATAACTTTTTTGAGGTATGTTCTATTCATGATTTTCAATTCAATTTCTATTGTGATTTCTTCTTTGACTCATGAATTATTCATACTTTTATTGTTTAATTTTTAAAGGTTTTGGAAACTTTCTAGTTGTATATTTATTACTTCTAGGTTAGTTCTACAATGGTTAGAGAACATACCCTGTTTGATGTCAATATTATGAAATTTGTTGAAATTTGCTTTCATCAACCAGCATTTGGTAAATTTTAGTAATTTTTGCTTGAGTACTTGAAAAAGAAGATATCTCCGCAGTTATTTGTTACATTATTCTATATCTGCCTAATAGATCAAATTTGTTAATCTTGGTTTATATCTTGTATATCCTTGTTCATTATATTGCCCTCTTGTTGTATGTTATAGAGAAAAATGTGCTAAAACTCCAACTATATTTATTAATTTTTTTGTGTGTGTGTGTGTGTGTGTGTGTATGTGTGTGTATGTGTGTGTGTGTGTGTATTACTGGGTATTGAACCCAGGGACATTCTACCTCTGAGCTACACCACCAGACCTGTTTTATTTTTTATTTTGAAACAGAGTCTTACTAAGTTGCGGAAGATTTAAGTTGCTGAGGCTGGCCACAAACCTGTGATCTTCTTCTCTCAGCCTCCCCAGTACTGGGATTACAAGGGTGCACCACTACATCCAGCTAGTCTATTTCTATTTTAAGATTCCTTCCAATCTCAGGGATGTAAAGATGTAGAAATATGTGACTTAGAATCAAAGAAATGTGGGGATAGTATTACATATCTGAATATATGGAACGTATGTAGACTTTAACCCCAATAGAGTAAGAAGAGAATCTGTGCACGTTCTGGCCAATGGCTGCAATCAGAAGTTGTCAGAATGTTGAATCTTTGGGGGCTGGGAGTCGGGAGGGTAGAGCTTTCATAGAAAAGAGTGGAAAATTTTCTTTCACATATATTTTGAATCCAAAACAAATCTTAACTTGCTGTTCAACTGAAAGCCTCACATTCAACCCTTTTTCTAGGAGAAAAAATATCTCAATCTGGGGTTCCATGGATGCCTCATAGTACTTTCATTCACATAGCCTTTTCAATGACCTCAAAAACATACATCAAGTATGTACATATACATATATATTTACATATACATATATAATCATGAGTATTTGTCTAGAGAGAAGTACCCTGTTATCACCAGTCTATCAGAACTGGCTATCTCCCAAAGGGAGTAAGAAACCACTGCTTTGAAGCCAATGGGCCTCCCAAGACAGAATACCCTGAAACCCAAAGAGGAGAGGGCAAGGGAGGGCAGGAAAAGGTGGGAAAACCTGGAAGTCATTCCTGCACTCCCCAGGCCCCTTCTCAAGCCAACCCAAGTCCTCTAGATATCTTTGGATAAGTGCTTGGGAGAAGGGGTGAAAATAAGAAAAAATGCCAGCATCCTTATTCTGCCTACACTGAGGCATTAACCTCTTGCCATTTTAAGAAATGAAGACCATGAGTTCTTTTCATTTCTGCTGTCTCATTGGCTCTTTACTGAATCTATTTGCCTTCTATGCTTCTGCTTCTCTCATGAAGACAAGGTAAGTGATGTAGGATTTGTGGCCGTCACTCATGAGACAGCTCCTCATCTTTTCAGGGGCCTGTAACTGAGCATGGTCACCCCTGGCTGTAATGCACGAATTCCACATACCAGATGCTCTGCAGCTTATGGACAGTATAAAGACCTTGTGATCCAAGCGTGTTCTTTTGATCCTGGATACATTTCTGCTATGGCAACAAGCCTAAAGACATGGCATAAGGCTTATCCTGGGCTGTGATCTCATCCCTTTTTTTCCATGTTTTATTTATAAACATTTCAGAATGACAGTTGATGACAGGGTCATGCACAGGAGAAAGACTGTGAAAGAAAACTCAGAAACAGAAGAGGCCAAGGTTCAGGGGCCTTTCCCAGGTGTCTACTTTCTGAACCTCAAGCATAAGAAGCTGGATTAGTTAGATGCTTTCCCCAAAGCAATAAGGACAAACAAATGTGCCAAAGATATCTAGGAGGCTTATCAAAAGCAGAAAAAAAGCTAAACTTTCTCTGATAGGGTCCTGTAGAAATCCAGTCTAAAAATAATCACAACTATCAGGGAACTTTTTAACACAACTAATATGGAAAATTATATGACTTTTTCAACATGTGTATCTCCCATATGAATTTGAGAGATATATATTTACATGCTGCCCGTTGAACTCAATTTCTTAATTACTTCCATTTAAATAGTTAACTTCTGAACATTGTATTTATGTACTAGCCTAATAGAAACCTTCAATTTGGGGGTAAGGGAAGGGAGAATTAATGAAGGAAACACTTCCAATGACATTTGGTACATATGTGAGAATGCCAATGCCAATCTCAGTATTGTGCATAGAAAAAGGGGAGGGAGTGGGGAGGGAACTGGGGTGAATTCACCAAGTGCTGTGTGTGTATGTCACTATCATTCTGATACATTATGATGTGAAACTATAATGCACCAATAAAAGCACATAAAAATTCAAAAAAAATCTCAGTTTTATTACCTGATCATATCTTAACCGATTGCCTATAGTTAGACTATCATACCATGAGACTACATCTTCTACCTAGATGTTATCTATAGATACTACATTATATTTCTTAATATTTTTTTGATTATGGGGAATTGAATGTCCAGGGGCATTTTACCTCTAAGCTCCAACCCCAGTCCTTTTTATTTTTATTTTAAAATAGGGTCTCTCTAAGTTGCAGAGACTGGTCAGGGACCTACCTCTCCAGCCACACTCAGAAAAAGTCTATTATGGATTTATTCACTGCTGGGATTATAACCCTCATGACTCAACTATCTCAACCTTGAATATTAATAAATGAGCTCTTTGGGGGACATTTTATATCTAAATATAACAGATTTCTTTGTTTAGAAGTAACCATATCCTTGAGATTAATTTAGAATAATTTAAATAATTATCAAAATTTTTCTAATATTTTGCATTATAACTCTGTTCTATAAAGATCAATATTTAAGATATTAATAACTAGAGGTGGATAATAGATATTATCCAAGATGATAATAAATGTGACAGACCTTAAAATGCTATCCCTCTAGAAAAAAATGAAAATAAAAATGAATAAAATATTTTCAGTTTTTAAATAACCTTTAGTGCTTATGGTGTAGACTACTTCAGTGGATATTTTCAGTGTACCTATAATGTTTGGGTAAAAGGCAAATATTGCAATCAACATTTCCAAACTACAGAGTAAAATAAGGTGGTAAGATAGGTAGCGATAGGGTCATTCTGGGATTTGGGGTCCTTTGGGGACTCTTGCCCTGAGGAAAACAGAATTGTCTTGTCTGATCATACAAATAACAGGTGTGAACTCCTCTGCAATACTCAGGATTGATTAAACTTCCTGACTCTCCAAATGCAGTTAACCTGGCTTGAGGCTGGAGGCTGCACCGTCTAGATGAAGAGGATTATTTAGCAGTCAAGAATGAAGGGGGCTTGGGTGTTAGTGTACCAGGCCCCCTGGCCTTCCACCTTTGAACAGGAAAGAGCATTGGTGCCAGGCAACAGTTGCAAACCTTGCAGTCATGTAGAGTGGCTCTCCAGCCAGCCTGGCACTGTTATTCTAGGCCAAGGTGACTTGCCACTTTACCCCTAATTACAGGTGAGCTGGCTTTGTACTCCAGTAAGGGCAACTCTGCTGGCATGTCTCTTCCTTATTGCCTTCTTGAGACAAGATGCCCCTACCCCACAATTCACAAACAGCAGCATTGGTGTTGAGACAGACTTTCTGCTGTGAAGCCTGTGAATCCACAATTATAGCCTCCATACAAGGCTACAGCTGTTTTCCTTGATATTCCACAAATACAACTGGAACAGTCTACTCTCTGTTTCAGACAAAACAGCTTAAATGCCTCTAAGAAGGGCCAGAATATATAAATATAAATGGAGATATTTACTTGCCCTAAGGGTAAAGAGTTTCCAGATCTCAGAAATTCAAAAGGCCTGTTCACTCTCCTGTGTGCAGGGGGCTCTGTTGCTAGAACATAGTACATTCTAAGCTTGCTAAGGTCAAGTCTCCAGTGTGGTGAATTGACTGACATTAGGGAGAAGTAGGGAATGAAATTGTTTTTGCTGTGCTGCCTTCTTTCATGAGTGCATGATCAGAGCTATTTACAAAGATTTCCATAATCATTATATATATTGTTATTTATATATGTTTACATATGTATTTATATAAATTGATTTAATGGATGCATTCCATGCACTCATTATTTCGAAAGCAAATTGGGTTGAAAAGATGACTGCAGATTTGTACATATTCTCTCCCCGTCCTACTCTTGATTATTTCATCTCTGTGACTGCACCACTACACACTTAGGCACCCAAACCAGACACTTGGGTGTCTTTTCTAACCACTCCATTCCCTCTACAAACTCCATTTAATCAGTTTTCGAGACCCTATGTTTCTGTTTCACTTAATATTTTGTCTACATCCCCATCACTTTATTTTAGTTGTTTCCCGAATTCCTAAAATTTTCTCTCACTCTGTCTCCCTGCTGACAATCTTAACCCCTACCAATCCATCTTCTGTACTTCTTTCAACAATCTTGGTTCTTTTGGGAGGGGGATATTAAGGATTGAACCCAAAGGCATTCTACCTCTGAGCTATACCCTCAGACCTATTTTAATTTTCATTTTGAAACAGGGTCTCACCAGGTTGCTGAAATTCTCACTACACTGCTGAGGCTGGTCTTCAACATGTGACCCTCCTGTTCCAGACTCCCAAGTCCTGGGATTACAGGCATGTGTCACCACGCCTAGCTTCTTTCAGCACTCTTATAAGAACACAGGTCTTATTGCATCCTTCTCTTCTTGAAGTCCATCTTTGAGTCCTTCCTGTGTTCTGCAGGTGATCCCTACGTTGACTTGGCATTTAAGGCACAAGATGATCTGGCCCCTGTCTACCCTTCTAATTTGCCTCCATCCCATTCTCTTATCCCGCCATCTTTGTTTACTAACAGCTACCAAATGCACCACACAGTCTATGGCTCCTTACTTTCCAACAGTTTACTCTTTCTAGAATCCCTCCCACACACTACTTGTCCTAATTGCTTAAAAATTCAATTTGGATATTAGCTCTTCCAGAACACATCTCCCCTTCTCCCTCCTCTGTGCCACCATGGCACTTATCTCCATAACTGTCTTGTCTCCCTATTAGGCTGTGGGCAGGGATTATGTTTTATTGCTTGGCTCGTATTAATAATAACACTAATTATAATGATTACTTAGCATTCAGCCAGAAAGTAATGGCTGCAGAGCTGCCTCATATTTAATTTAACTTATTAAGTTGTACAATTCCAACTCTCAGACTTTATCAAGTAAACTAGCTACTTTTATTACTCTCATTTCACATATAAGAACATGGAGGTGTAGAAACTAAGGGAATTTTTTTTTGAGTTGTACAGTTGCAAAGTGACAGAGGCAGAATTCGAACTCAGGCATTCTGATTCTAGAGCCCACTTTCTTGTCTGTGATGCTATATGCCTGCCTTGGCCAATGTCAAGTTCATGGAAGTTAAGATGAGAGTGGAGAGTTTGTTCCTGGCCTTTCTAGCCCATTCATACTCCTTAAAAGGAGATATGATGGTTGAGTTGTATGCAGGGTCCTCTTCTTACTTATATGTTTCTTTCCATGAGTGTTTTGAGTTCACAAATATAATGTGTCATCCTTTACTCTCCAACCATTTGGATGCTCAGTGATTCCTTCTTATGAAATAATATTAATATCCTTGTAGTGGAGATGATGACAGCTAGCATTTCCAGAATATTTGCTGTGTCTTATTTGGAAATTCACCACTGATAGTAGAAAGGAAACCATATATGCCTGGATTAGAGAAATTTTATAAGAAGACTTGGTGCTACATGGATTGCTACCCCCATTGCCTACATGCATATTACCCTGTTTGGGATTTTAAACTTTCTCCTGCTATGATTAGGGGACATAAAAGCTGATTTGTTTCTTCTGTGAAAGAGGAATCCCAGCTGCCCTCCAGCCCCGCAATCCTTGAGAAATACTACTTAACTCTCCCTCCACCACTACCCCATGCCTGTACTCATGGAAGATAGGATGCAATGGACAGGAGGTAGGCTGGAATTTGGAAGACCTTGGCTATGCCTTAAATAGCTGTATTACCTTAGGGGAAGCTTTTAACCTTTTAATGAGAGTAACAATCATTCCTGTCTCACCAAGTTCATCTCTTCAGGATTGTCTTACCTGACCCCATTATACAAAGAAAGAATTGGCTCCCCCTTCATTTTAGTATGTATTCACCTTTTTTCAACCCTTGTGTGTGTCACACTTTATTTTAATTGTTAATTTGTCTGACTCACTTACTGGAACATTAATATCTCAGGATGGGGACTGTCTCAGTTTGGGGTTGCATGGCCCTAGAATACTTTTGGACGGAATCTTCCCTAACTGTTGCCTACTTCGTTCTTTCTCAAGTCCCCCATTTGTAGTTTCTTTTTATTTCCAAAGCCACCCAGGACATCTGTTTGGACCTTGAGTAGAGCTTATGAGGAAGCACAGTAGGGATCTTGCCCACCTTTGACAGGAAAGCAACAACATACTCTGGTCATGGTATTCAATTTTGTGTCCCCTGGAATCCTAATGATGAGGCATCCTACATCTTTGTTATGAATGATCCAGCCTTCTCCTGATGCTCCAAAACATCTGTGACATCTTACAAGATTTTCCCATTTCTAAGGATGAATTTATTTCTGGAGGAGAGGCTCTGAGTGGAACATCAAGGGAGATATCCTCTTGAGAGATGTGTAAACCGGTATGATTTGTGAAAAAGAGAGGCAGATGCTTGCTCTTTATGGATTAGGCTGCACCAGTGCCCACATCAAGGACCACTGGGCACCACTGAAGGAAGAATGCTCTCCATCCATCTCCTGGTTCTTTGGCTATTATATTTTCCCATCCTTTTCCAAATCTCATAGTCTATTATGGCTCATATGTCCAGAGACTTGTTTGTGCTGAATATTGCTTGGAATGTGAAAACAAGCATGAATCTTTGAATGACCACAGTTATCCATTTCCATAGAGATTCCTCTCATCTGGATAATTTCACCTTGGAGTGTGAGGTAGTGCAGCTTGGAGTGCCCGTACTTCCTACCATCAAAGAGAAGAGAAGAGGGAGAAGACAGTCTTCGTGTGAGCAAGAAGAATTATTTCAGCAGATGTGACCTTTGACTCCCAGTTCCTGCTCCTGGCTATTCCTCTGGAGACTATTCTCAGAGAGATCTTCCTCTCCTTTTGAGGCCAGAGACTTTTCTAGCCATGAGGCTGTTGCATGATGCATCTAGGCAAGCACGCAGCAAACCCACAGAGGAACCAGGGATTAAAGAAGTGAGCTGAGCAAACTCAAAAGCGTCTTCTGCAGAGCTTCTCTCAAGCTTGAGGTCAACCTCTCCTCCCTTCTCAAGTTCACAGTTTATTTTCCACCATGTTCAACTTGGGGTGGATCCCTGTACCATAAAGAAGGTGAAGCAAGTCGTCCTAAAGGGATGGCTTCTCTCAGCAAACAGTCCTCTGAGTTCAAGACTGGAAGTTAGAAAATGTCCCTCCCAGGGTGAGGTGATCTGAACAGGCAAGAACAATGGCCGCAGACATGTGCGCAGGCGTCTGTTCTCCCAGGGGGTAGATTGAGAACAATCTTTCTCCAATTATTCCCAGTGGTCCTTAATTTGGTCACTGGCTCAGCCTCAGACAGAGCAGGCAGCTGTGTCTCCTTTTCCAGAAATACCGGACTCACATAAAGATTTCTTCTGACGATCTCCATCTTCTTCCTCCTACCTGTAATGAACAATATCTGAACGGTGCTTCCACCGGCCAAGTTCCAAGTGCCATCTTTGCCTTCAAGGAAGAGACCCATAAGTCCTCGCAAATGCTTCTCAGCCTTGGCAGATGCAGCAGCTTCATTCAGACTCCAGCAAAGAGGAATTGGCAGGGCATGAATAAGGGCAGAAGGTAATTGTGGAGCCGGGGCTGGTTTTGAGGCAGGACAGAGCTCGGCTCTGTGAGTGGAGCTGGAGGAAGTTGCTGTGTGTGCCAGATGTCATCAAGAGCTGCTGAGCTTGTGGGGCTTTCCAGTGCTCAGGAGCAAATCAACCCGATGAGCTGCAACTGCGGCTCTGCTCCAGACCCCGAGCTAATGGGGCTCCCCCCAGCACTCCAGCGCTACAGGCTGGAGCCGGCAGTGGGAGATGGTGAGCCCCCAGAGCTAAATGCCTGCTGCCAGGGGCGAGAGACAGAGGGGCCTCTTCTGCAACAGGGAGAATCGCCCCAGAATGAATGCAGCCTTCAACAGCTGTGCGTTCATCTCATCACCGCTGGGTGGTTTGGGGGTGCCAATTGTGAAGCCGGAGAGCTGTTAAAATCAGACCAGATATTTGAAGGGAGAGCAGTGAAGGGACTCAGAACCAGCGTCTGCGGTTGAGGAGGCAAAAGATCTTTATCTCTGGAGAAGTAAAAAGAAAGCCAAAGGAAAGGCCATGGGGAAATGAAAGGAGCAAGTCAGTTTACTCCGCCTCTGTGTTACCTTAGCAACTGTCCCTGTCATTATAATAGCACTTATCACACAGTTATCGGATAATAAAAAGAGTATCTCTCTTTTATTAAGCTTTTACAATGTGCCAGGCACTGTTATGGGAGTTTGATTCATTTCATTTATTCCTGATCCAGAGAGGTTGTGACTTTCCTAAAGAAATACACACGCACGCACACATACACACACATAAAATAAAAAGTATGTGTGTGGGTGTGCATGAGTGTAGCTATTGAGTCAGATTTTAAGTCTACTTTGACTTCAAAGCCCAAATTTTACTCATTAAACCATTGAGCCTTTCATTCCCAAAGAAGATACTTTATAAGACTTTCTAGATTAATGAACTATAGTACTGATGGTAAAAAAAATAAAATAAAATAAAATTAATAAATGTCACCCAGCTTGGAAATTAAAAAGAGAATATTCTCTGAAAGCCAAAGAGAGGGACATATATTGGACATATGGTCACAGATTGAAGTTTTCCGTTTTCTCTCTCTGTAATGGTTCTGGCAGACAGTTAATAAGGAAAACATATTGCTGAAGGAATTTTCTCTTCTCTCAGAGCACGTGGTATGGGTTTTTTGGTAGCAGCAGAGTTTGCTGAAAACAAATAATAATCTGACGAGGGGCAAATTCAGCCCCTGTCATCACAGTGGGATAAATACATCCAGAAATTCATGGGTATATCCTTCATTGAGCAAAGTGTATTTAAAGATAGGAGTGACTGTCTTCTTCATCAACCTGTGTGTTCATCAGATGCCTCTTCTTCCCACCATGCTCAGATAATTCAATTGATGGAAGAATTTTGGATTGCATTAGAAAGACAAATAATTGTTCATACCATGTATAGAAGGATAGAGGGGTCATATTTTTAAATAAAACTTCCAACAATGAAGATATCCAAGCTAGCCTAGGGAAAGGGAAATCACCTTTGAACACAGACAATGGGAAAAACCATTCCTGACAATAGAAAAACTTCAGGCCTCTGCAATCCTTTGGCCCCTCTGTTTTCTTCCATTTAAATCAAGGTAAAAGATTGGAAAGCGCAACTCCTTGGGGTGGCGTGGAATCCACTGTGGCTTTTAACAAAGCTGTCTAACAACAAGTCGGTGCAGACATTTGCAGCCTCTTTGGTATTCCTCACCACCGAAAGAGCACAACAAGCAGCTGTTTTTGCTCAATTCGGTTGGATCTACACGCTGACTTTTCTGCTGAGAAATTAGCAGGCTTCATAGGAACACTTCTCCTTGACGATTCTGCTCTCCCGCGGGCTCCTTCTTCCTTGAACCAGTGCACCACAAGCACTTGCATGGTGTTTAGCAAGTTGTTTAAAAAATAATTATAAAGTATTATCAAGGTTTGTGAATCATGCACTTACAAAAAGTGAATTTGAAGTTACCTTTTAACATCATGCTTTCCCTCAAAAAGTTAAATTGAGTTACCATATGCCCCAATAATTCCACTTCTAGGTACATACCCAAGAGAATGGAAAGCATATGTTTATGCTAAAAATCATACAAAAATATTCCTGGCATTATTCATAGCAGCCCCAAAAGTGTCAACAAACCAAATGCCCAACAATGGATGGCTGGATAAACACAATATGATACATCCACACAGTGGGTTATTATTCAGTAATAAAAAGGAACAAAGTGCAAATACGCCCTACAACATGGAGGAGTCTTGAAAACATGCCAAGTGAAAGAAGCCACACATCAAAGGTCCCATTTGGTATGATTCCATTTAAATGCAATATCCAGAGTAGAAAAGGCTGTAGAGATAGAAAGTACGTTAATGGTTGCCTAGGGCCGGAGGGGATGAGAAAACAGGAAGTGGCTGCTAATAGATACAGGTGTCTTTTTTTTGGGGGGGGTGATATACATATTCTGGAATTAGGTGGTGGTTGGTTATGGTCACAAATCTTTGTGCATCCATTTGAAACCTCTGAGTGTGACACTTCGAAAGGGTAAATGTTACGGTATGTGAGTAATATTTTCATATTTTTAAAGTGGAAAGAAAAAGAAAAGAACATGTGACTCTTGTGTGAGATGTGCATGTACTTCAGGGCCACAATGGATCCAGCTATATCATCCAACTTCTTCGCTCAATGAGACAGCTCAGCATTGAAGTTTTGAGGTTATGAATATCTTCTCTGAAGCCAGGTTGCCTGGGTTCAAACCCTAATTTGCCACCTGCTAGCTGGATAAGCAAGTTATTTAATTTTTCTGTACCTTCTTCCCCTTAGTAAAAAGGGGATTCTAATAGTTACCTCATAGAGTTGCCACTGACATATTAAGTCAGCCAATATGTAAATAGTCTTGGTTTTCTTTTTCCCTATCATAATCGTCATTATAATCATCATCTTGAGTGGCACAGTGGACAGTGTGGTCGCCTACTTTCTATAGTGCTTCCAATCTGAGTTACATTGCTGATTGGCATTTTTTCTTAGTTGCAATTCATCGATAATATATATTTACTTTTGTGAACCACGCCTTTCAACATGGTTATAAATGTTTAAAAGCATGAGCCTATATCCCTCTTTCACTTCTTCTATATTTCCAGCATGTAGCTCTGCACCAGCCCCAGGACCATATGAATCAGCTTATTATTACCCTAGAGTCTGGGTTACTGGTTAATCTGTCCCAGGACAACTATTATGGTCTGATGTGTAATCCCACCACAGACTATGGAAAGACTGCCAATTTGACTATGGAATGAATTACAGGCATTTATACTGGCTTTAGAACCACATCTTCTGAGTCCTCTAAATCCTACTGCACAATGCTAATGCAAAAGTGTGTGTGTGTGTGTGTGTGTGTGTGTGTGTGTGTGTGTGTATAGTTCTGCATCCAAAGAGCTACTTGGTGATGCCCAGGGACTATGGTTCATGAAGCCAGTGAGATTAGTTTTTAGTTTGGTGCTGAGGGTCTTTCACTGTCACCAAGGATGAGAAACATGCATGTGCCACACACAGCACCCCCTAATGGGGAAGATGCTGAATTATAGATTGTGCCTCCAGATCTGCCTCTTGATAAGCCTTAAATCCTGAAGGTCTGCACTGGTGATAGCTTCCTAAATGGCAAGTCCATGGGTTTTAACTGCATTAAAGGAGAGAAAAATCTCTTTTCTTCCTTACCTTTATCATATATGTATTTATATTTATATATAATCTATGTATATATTATATTTTTATCAAAGTCATTTCCTGTTTATTATAATCAATCAAGTCTGGGTCCTGGGAAATACCATGACCAGGTTATTTTGTGATGCTATTTCATCGAGCTAGTGAGTCCTTAAGACTGGTAGTGGGACCTTCCCCCAGATCCTCTCTACTCAAAAACCAGGTGGAAGTTCCCCCTTCCAAGAGAGGGGAAAATAAGATAATTTATTGTACTAGGGATTGAACCCAGGGGCATTCTACCTCCAAACAACACCTCCCAGTCCTTTTTATTTCTGTTATTTTGAATTAGGATATCACTAAGTTGCTGAGGCTGGCCTTCAACCTGCAATCCTCCTGTCTCATCCTTCTAGGTACTGGGATTACAGGCATGTACCACCATGCCCAGCTCAGAGAAAATTTTATTAAGGGCCAAACTCTAAGACCACAGGATGTACCTATTTAGAATTCTTTCCCCCTGTTGTTTTGGGATGCTTTGGAGAGATACTCTTGCTTCCTTCTCTATCCCAGTCTCTTCTGATTCTCTATGGGTTTCAACTACATTCAAAGAGAATGGAGGGGCTACAGGCAATGCATTCAAAGCGAGTGGAGGGGCTACAGGTGATGGAGGAGGGGAGGAAGTACCAAGTTGAGAGGACTGTGCCAGTGAGGAGGTAGTCTCAAGATACGGTCTATGATCCCGAATGGAAGGCCCAGTAAGAGAGAATGAAAATTTATCTCTCTACTACCATGTACAATGTTGCTCTTCAACCTTGTGGCCCTAATTAGCAGCAACTAATTAGTGCTCAAACACCTTGGTGGGGATGGGGGCGGGGAGAAAACTGAACTACACAGCACAGAATTTGTTGACAGCCCGGGAGGAGTTGAGATGGGATTGTGTCCCAAGGTTTCCCAGCTTTCTGCTGCTCACTGTGAGACAGGGGTGCTACTTCCTGGACAGCAGCTTGGGCACAAGTCCTCTTATCGCACTCAAGTTTCTATAATAAAGTTGTGTGGTGGAGGGGGAAAGCCTGGCTTTCTATTTCTCTCTTTTTGCTCTCATGTCAGGCCAGGAGCACTGGAAACAGAGTACTATTCAGGAAAACATTCGTTTACTCAGTTACGGAGAGCACATTTGGTTTGTTAGCCTTCTTCTCCTTGTTTATTTTCAGGGTAGTGATAAAAGCACAGGAAAAAAAGAAAGAAAGAAAGAAACCTAAAGGGAAACCAGCAAATTTTAGTAATATTTCAATACATCTGCAAAGGGCAAACTGCTTAGAGTTTCTCTTGCCCCGCCTCAAGTTGGAAACTCTCTACCCAGCAGGAAGCACAACTATTTTGACTTGGCAACCCGAACCAAACAGCATGCACCTGCAACTTCGCCTCCCTGACGTGAGTAGCTGTGGCCAGAGGGTCAGTCTGTTCTCAGTTTTTCATCCAGAAACCACATTCTGCAAATGGAGAGAAAACCACTGTTGGATTAAAGGAAATCCTTGCCATAGAGACTAAGCACACAACTTTAATTAACTCATCATTTTCTAATTAGCATCCCCAGAGCCCTGAGCATGGGAAGCTTATGTTGCAAAATGTGCCATCAAGCTTTTCCAAAGAGTTTTTTTTTAAAATAAAGTTTCATTTTCATAAACATAAATTGCCTAAATTGTAGAAAGTTTGAAAAATATTAAAAAATGTACCAAAAAGGGGGGGGTTGACTACCCATATAAAATCACTTAATGATTTGTTGTATTTCAGTCTTTACAAATTTTTTAACTTTTGCACTTTTGTACATAGTTGGGACTGTAACATATATTGAAGGGTCTTTCAGGGTTGTTTCATTGAATATTTTATGTAAGCATTTTACCATTTTAGTGCCAACTCCGCATATGTACCACTATTAATATCTGCCTATTGCATTGCATTGAGGTTCTACAACATAGTTAATTAGTATTGCTGTTTCTATTCCAGGTAAACTTTGGAATTATTTAAGTTCCTGACATTCCTGGTGGCATTTTAACTGTGACTTAATTCAAGTTAGAAATTAATGTGAACTAATCAATTTCATCACCAAAGAATGTGGTGAGGCATGGATTTATTTTTAAATTTATATTATCATCTTGCATCATTTATTGTTTTTAAATGTATAGGTACAGGACTATATTTTCACTTTTTTTTTTGAAAATGGAATTGGAAGAAAAAAACTTTTTAATGCCAGTAAATTCCACTCTGGGAAGATACTTAGGTAGATTTAAAAATTTTTTACTGTGATAAAAAATGATACTTAAATAAATTTGTGAAAATATTTTTGTGTGTATTTGCTACTGTTTCTCTAGGATAAGCTCTTGGAATGTGAGTGAAAGGGTATTCATACTTTAAGTTTGGTAGCTCATGCCAAGTTGCCCTTGAATAAGTCTGTACCAATTTACACTCCTATTAACAGTGAATGAGAAATTCTGTTTCTCACACTGGATGTTATGAAAATTTAAAGTATTTGCCAATCTGGTGAATAATACAATCTCGATGCTATTTTAATTTGTATTTCCCTAATTACTAGTGAAGGAGAATATATTTTCTGATGTTTGTTGCCACATGCATTTCTTCTTGAAATTGCCTCTTCAGATTCATTTCTTAATTTTAAGTTAGGTTTATTTGACTTTCTCTCTTGATATATTACATATATTAAGTCTATGTATTTGGCAAGTACTTTCTCTCAGGTGCTTTCTTCTCTTTTGACATCGTCTTATTTTCTTTCCTTGTTAAAAGGTTACTCATTTTCATGTGGTAATATATGTCATAATTTTTGTGTCTGTCTTCGTATTTTTTCTGGTTTTCCATAACATTATAAAGTACCTTAAAAGATTTAACTATTTACTATTTAAAATATTTAAACTTTCAATCTGTGTAGAATTTAACTTTCATTTACAGGAGGGAAAACATTTAAATTTATTTGTTTCTACTTTTTAGTTGTCCCAGTTTTAACAAGTGAATAATCTAACAGGTTTAACTGCTATATTAAAAAAAAAAAGACCCCAGGTAAAGTAATAGTAGGTCATATCAGCAGTACAGAGCGTTATAGTGGCTTTCCTCTACCATCATCAGAGTCTGTATCATTCTATCTTGCTGTTCTGCCCTAAAAAATAGTCTCAGCCAGATGCGGTGGTACACACTGTAATCCCAGTACTTGGGAGACTGAGACAGGATGATTACAGGCTCAAAGCCAACCTCAGCAACTTAGTGAGGCTCTTAGCAACTTATTGAGACTGTTTCTCAATAAAAAAAAAAAAATTGGGCTGGGAGTGTGGCTCAGAGGCAGAATGTCCCTGGGTTCAATCCCCAGCACCATAGGAAGGAAGAAAGGAAGGAAGGAAGGAAGGAAGGAAGGAAGGAAGGAAGGAAGGAAGGAAGGAAGGAAGGAAGGCACAATCTTATGACATCACATGACTATCTCAACTACCTACCTACATATCATGTCTGTATTACTATACCTAGATAAAAGAAATGCAGAAGTGGAGGGCATTGTCCTTCTTTTTAAGGAAACTGCCCAGAAGTTATATTCAGCACTGGAGTGATATTCAGTACTCACATCCCTCTAAACAAAACTTGATTTCATGGAAATACCTGCAAAGGAAGCCAAGAAATGTGGTTACTAATGAGCAACAGATGTTGTACCAAGCTAAAAATTCTCCCACCATGGAAGAAGGGGAGAATAGATATTGGGAAAAATTAATAGTTGTTATCACGTTATATTTATTCAGGGACATTTTCTTTTTCTTTTTTTTTCTTTTTCCTTTGCACAATGAAAGTTCTTGATGGAAATGGATGTTTAATATTTATCATATACATATTTAGCATCTGTGAGATGATCATAATTTCCCTCTCAAACTGTCAATATTGAGCTATAGGTAGAGAAATCATAGTGTAAGCAGTCCTTTCATTTTTGGATAAGACATTATTAAAAGACATTATTCTTTTAAAGATGTTCTTTCTTTTTTAATTCCAAGTCCTTTTTCTATGCTGGGCATCTATTTAAATATGAATTATTACCCTCTTATAATTAGCTATTTAAAGATTGATAGAACAAAATCTTAAAACTGTTTGGGCTAATAGACACTTCAAGGAGATGACTTTGTCAGATTTTTTCCTTCCTCCTCCCTCTGTTTAATGGATTACTTAGTGTTTCACATTATTTTAGTTAATTAGATAATTAGTGTTTTCTATTTTCATGTAGTTAAATCTACCAATGTTTTCCATACTTATTTAACTTTATTATCTTATTTAGAAAGAGCAACCCTTGAGATTAAATAGTCACCAATGTATGTGTTTCTAAGTGTGTATAAGCATTGACATTCAATCCTTTGGTCCACTTGATATGAATTTGGTTCCTGGGTGGCCTAGATTCCAATTTTATTTTTCTTCTAAATGGCTACCTAATTGTCCCAATGACATTTATTGATTAATTATTTTAAACTGAATTGAAGTTTCTCGTTTCATTTATATTACCTTCTTATATTTCTTCTTTATTTCTAAACTATCTAAACCATTTCATGGATCTTTCTACTCTTAGAACTAAAACTACACTTTTAAACACTGTTAAATTTTATAGCATTATAATTCATTTTGTAATCTGATGGGCTAAAAACTTTCTGGCTATAGGAGTTTCTTTTCTCAGATGAACGTTTGAACAGGTTGTTCAGTTAAAACATTCTAAGAAGTTTTCATTAGAACTTCATAAAAATTAAATATTAATTTGTAGAAATTTGACTTTTTTATACTATTAAATGTAACATTACATGCTCCAATACAAGATTATGGTATATCTCCACAACTATTTAAGTCTATGCTATCCCTTAATATTGATTTTTCCAAACTTCCTTATATAGGATCTGCATAGTTTTGTTTATTTAATTTCTAGGTATATGTATATATATATATATATAGTACTCTTTTCATATATTTAATTGAGATATTTGGAGTTTCTTATAGTAAAGCTATTGATTTTTACGTATGTTGGAACCAGCTACCTTACAGCTTACTAAGCCTATTCGTTTTTGTAGTTTTCTTCTTGAGACTTCCAAATAGGCAGCACCCTTTCTAAAATTTTATCAGATTGGAGTTTTATTCTTCTATGCTCTTTAATAAGCTGGATTTGTCAAGTTCCAGATTCAGTTATTTAAGGTGAAAAATTTCACTCATAAGATCAAAGGCTGGAGAAAGAGCCAGGGGGATGGTACAGTGAGAGGGTTTTCCTCAGATGCTAATTTAATGGATGCCAAAAACATCAGTAATCAATATAAAAGTGTTTTGATGAAATAGTTTGAAAGAAAAACAGACAACAGAAAAATGAATGCAAAAATTCATGATGACAAAATAACAAGATCAGTCAGGAGAACAGGCTGTAAAAAAGCCAAGAACCAGGCAAATGCTCTGCCCACAGGATGAGTCAATTTTGAGAACCAGTGATTGGCATCTGTGGCTAAGGAGAGGGCTGGGTACTATGGTCGACTGTCCAAGACTCACCTGATGGGGGAAAGTAATTTTTCACAAGGAAACAGGGGCACATTGGCAAAAACAATTGTCTTCCATGTTACAGTCCCACAATGTATTGTTCTTGTATTGATCCTACCTCCAGATCAAACTGCCATCCTTTCCATGTTAGTTCTATACTGCCCAAGGCCACATACCAATATGCTATTCCTCTTTTACTTCTTGCTAAGCTGTCTACTCAACACTGTAACTTGCACATGGATATAGTCTCATGTTCTTCTTCAGTTCTGGAAAACAATCTACTTTTATTTCTTTTTAAAAAATTATCTAGTATTTGAATAAAACCTATGTATATTCTTCTGTATAATTTAAATCATCTCTAGATTACTTAAAATACCAAATATGATGTAAATGCTATATAAATAGATGCTATACTGTTAATAATTTATGGAAAATTGCAATAAAAAGTCTGTACATGCTTACTATAAATGCAATTTTTTGACATATGTTTTTTGTCTGTGTTTAATCAAATCTGTAGATATGAAGCCCATGAATATGGAAAGCCAATTATACCATTATTTAACTATAGTCTTCACTGACTGTTCTATTAACTTTGTTTCTTCAGTTGTAGATTCTTCTATGTGTTATGTTTATCTTTTTATTTGTGTTACCTTTCTCAAGTATTTGGTAATTCTTGGATTAATGTTCATCTCTGTAATTCAGAGTTCCTGAAGAAATTCTTCAGATTTTTTTATGCCGCCTATTTGGGAAAAGAACTGGAATCTTTGTACTCCTGCTCATTAAAAGTGAGATTGGGGATAGTCAGAAAGCTGAACTTACACAAAAATGGATATTGCCATTCTTCCTGGGTTTTGCAAGCACACAAGACACTGCCTTAATTCTCTTACACAAGCTCCTGCAGTCACAGATCTTGCCCCAGGACAGAGTTCCCTCTTATGGCTGTGTCTAAACCATGCTAAGAGGTAAGCAGGTAGAGTACAGCTGTGTTTCACTTATACTTCTTGATAAGGTATTCTTTAATGCATAATGGTTTGTTGTTCACCGGCTTTATAAATCGTGACTTTTTATCAATGTAAACTTATCATTCCTATTCTGTGAGTTTTCTACTTTATCTAATGTTGACATTTCCATCCTGATTTTCTTGTTCTTAGTCTCTGCTTAGAATATATCAACCTCTTAAAAGTTTTCAATGTTTCCAAGCTACTTTGCTTTGTGCTTGTCTTTGGTGATGTCCCTGAATTTTATTTTTATTATAATATGAATGCTGCTTTTCATGAAGAAATGCAATCTGCTTCTCAGTGTTGATCTTATTTGTATATTTACCTCCATAAGAGGGCTTGTCTCATTGGAGGCACTTGACAAATATGTGATAAGTGGATGAATGATTTCTGATATTTGGGTTTCTTTACTTTCTCTCTCCTTTCAGTACAGTTTAATTTGCTCTTATCTTCCATATTAATCCTGCTAATAAGTTTATATGTAGTTAATTGTAGGTTTTTAAAATATATTATTTTGTATGCGTGTTCCCAACCTCTGTAAACATCCATTTATACTGCTCTCACAATTCTGAAATATGCAACTTATTTTCAAGTCCATAGTAGACTATAAACAATAAATGGCAGTCTGCGTAGACGTAGAAATTAATGGGAAGAATTCACTTGATATAGCAGCAAAAATTTGGAATTGGTCATCTGTAAGGGCTACATCTTTTAATAACAATATAAACTGAAGCTTATGAAACAAACTCATATATTAAGGATAACCCCTATAGTATGTTATTATTATTATTATTATTATTTTTTTTTTTGCGGTACTGGGGATTGAACTCAGGGGCATTCTACCTCCGAGCTATACCCCCAGCCCTATTTTTTTTTATTCTTTATTTTGAAACCGAGTCTCACTAAGTTGCGGAGTGCCTCACTAGGTAGCTGAGGCTGGCCGCGAACCCGGATCCTCCGGTCTCAGCCTCCCGAATGCTGGGATTACAAGCGT
>PVLC010001314.1:79327-92179 GCA_004027655.1 Graphiurus murinus | reverse complement strand
AGTATGTTATTAATCAAAGAATTATGTATACTTCACAAAAATATGTCTTCTAAAATAAAGTTAATTTCAAAAAATATTTGATAAATTACATGTGTGCAATTACATGTGTGCAATTTAATGGTTAAAGTAATTTGTTATATTGAAATGCCCCCAATAGGCTAAATACATTTTGTAAGCTCTCTGTTTCAGCATCATTATCAGCTCTATATAAACAGAAACTAATTTTATATGAATATATAACTAGCTTGATTTGGGCTCTATTATATATCTCCAAGCCACATCTTTTGCATCTATAAAAAAATGGGGAGGATGTTAATACATAATAGGGCACTGATACAGATTATGATAAAATTAAATGAAATAATTCATGTAAAAGCATTTGACTCAGAGCCTGGCATCTATCACCTCTCCTACTTACTAGATATAGAACCTTTGGAAAGTTTCTAACCTCTTAAAATCTTGTGTTTATCATTCACAACATAGATACTATCATAGTACACATGTCATACACTCAAATGAAGACCTTAGAGCAGAGGCAGGTACCTACCTCTTAAGTTTTCAGTAAATCTGAGCTGTTATTAGTATTTAAATGCAATAAGGACTATAGCATCCATACTCTGCTAAAAAAGCAGAGAGAATATTCTGCTAAAAGTATCCTTTTAGTACACAAATCAAGAAAGCAATAGTTATATGGTCCAAAAAATAGAAATGGGATTAGGGCAAAAGGCTGATATTTTACTTCTTGCCTGGGGGAATTGAGTATAACCTGTTTCCATTTTTGTATCACAGGAAAAACACATTTAATGCAGATTTGATATGAGAATCATGATGAGTTATGACATGTGAAAAATGTTCTATAATGTGTTATATCCATATTATTTAGTGAGGACTCTTTTTTTTTTCTTTTTCTTCTTTCTCTTTTTGGTGCTGATTTGGAGATAGAAGAATAGAGGGAACCCAGGAGCATTCTACCTCTAAGCTCCACCCCTAGTTACTTTATTTTTTATTTTGAAACAGGGTCTCACTAAGTTGCCAAGGATCTAGCTAAATTTTGCTGAGGCTGGCCTCAAATCTGTGATCCTCCTATTTTAGCCTTCCAAGTGCTTGGATTACAGGCATGTACAATCGTGCCTGACTCTTAGTGGGGACTATTTTTGATTATTTTGATTATTGGTCTGATCTTTGATCACATCAGCACCTCCTGTTTCATTTGCTTTCCTACCCCCATAAGCATAAAGAAAAGGACTCTGCATCCCTATCCACATAACTGTAATTTTCCTTGCTTCCCCATTTGTTGAATATATGCCACTAACAAATCTGGGTATGATTACTGCAAGGAATAGAAGATGTGACAATATTTTGTAAATTTCAAATAAATTTCTGACTCTCCATTTTAACAGGAGGACCCTGGACCAACCACTAGAGCTGTCAGGGTGATTTATGATGTTCTTCACCAACCTGACAGCCAGGGGAGAAAAAAACTCCATACAAGAAAAATTTCTTATATTTATTCTACCTAGTTTAATACCTGATGAACCATGTTATAAGAACAATTCTTAAAATAGCCTTGAGGAGAGCATCTCTCCATTTCCCAGGACATACAATCCATCATAGGATCACTCGTGGGGAATGTGCGGTAGAGGGTGGCCCTGCTGTGAATTTCACTGGTTTACAGAAGAGACGCTGATTGGAGGCCTGACAATAAAAACAGCAGGGTAATGTATTCTAAATATGAGCTGACTCTTCTAATTGCTTTCCATTATTTTATTCTTGCAATAGTCCTTCATCCTAGGTGATACATCATGTAAAGAGAACTGTGAGTAGGAAGGATCAACCCAAGAAAGATGAAGCCCGACTACCTCCAAAGACACTTCATTTGGAGACAGAAGAATAGAGGTAAACCAGCCCATCTTTAGTAGAGTTACTGAGGCTTCGTGCCTTCTCTGAAACCTCTGGTAACGGGACCATCATAAACTACTACTTTATCTGTACAGTTAGAGATTTGTTAGAGATTGATTCTTTATATTGCTTTGTAAGTCTGTTATTAGTGTATCTTTTGTGTGTGTATGTGTCTGACCTAGCTAATATTCTCAACCTCTCCCAACTCTTTCTGGCAGCCTACACACATATGAAAGTCTTCTCAAAGAACCAACCAAACAAACAAACAAAGCCATTCCTGTCTACTTACTTCCCTGTCTGGCTCCCTAAAAGAGCAGGTCACACTCATTGTCTCTACTTGGTGTTGTCTATGCTCTTGGCTTTGAGGGCGCCATTATTTTCTGGATTCTATTCAGTACTCTCTCCTCCTATTTCTTTTTAAAAAATTTTTATTCATCATCATCATCATCATCATCATCATCAATCATTATTATCATTATTTTGGTACTGGGGATTGAACCCAGGGGCATTCTATCTCCAAGCTATGCCCCCAGCCAAATTTTATTTCTTATTTAGAAACAGAGTCTCACTGAGTTGGAAAGGGCCTCACTAAGTTAACAAGGCTGGCTTTGAACCTACAATCCTCCTGTCTCAGCCTCTCAAGTACTGGGATTACAAGTGTGCGCCACCACTCCCGGCTTGGCCTTCTTTATTAGGGAAATTCTGAGAGTTATACTTAATTCTATGCTTTCCTTTATTCCATGGTCCAGTTTATTCTACTCCTATTTCTTTAATGCACTCAATTATTTACACTCTATCTTGTGTGGCTTCTTTATGGTTCTCCGTACTTTTTCCAAGGTCCCTTGTGTTCATTTTTGCCCACCTCCAGTGTAATTCCTACCCAGCCCACATACCATCAGGGTGAACTTTAAAAGTACTTAAGACAGGGGGTGAAAAATTCCATGATTATGTCATTCTTTGTTGAGTCCTTGAATGACACTTCCTTGATTTCAAGGCAAAGTTTCAACTCTTTAGACAAAGTCAAAGAACTTTTCAATGGAAATCTAGTTTGTCTTCTTGACTAATCTGCATTACTCCCATGCAGTCTTTGGTCTCCATTCCAACCCTCTCTTGTCCCCAGCTTTGCTGCACGCACACATATTTTCCTCTTCCTGAAGAGTCTGCCCTCATTATCCTTCCAGATCATCTCCAGATTCTCCTTCAAAGCTGAGTTCTAGCATTATTCCTTGTCAGAAGACTTCCCTAGCCACAATTTTGTGAGACAAACTACAATATGTGAAATCCTAGGATACTCCATAACCAGATGTCCAGATGATCTATTTAGTCAATGTCCCTTTGCAAACATCAGCTACTAGTTGATAATGGAATTAATCAAGTTCTTCTTATCTGCAAAGACATCACCCTTTGGATAAGTCTCCCAAATATGAAGTTAGATGACCCATCAAAGCAAGGATAAAGAAAGCCTGTGCATACTAGGAAATGTATATGAGTCAGGAATGAAGATGTATGTACTCAGTTGGTTGGATTTTATTACTCCAGTGCACCTGCATTTCTGGTTAAGAAAATGTTATTTGATCTAATGATGACCTACAGAAAAATCCCAAGGACAGCCAAAGATTTTTTTTTTTTTTTTTTTTTTTTTGCGGTACTGGGGATTGAACTCAGGGGCATTCTACCTCCGAGCTATACCCCCAGCCCTATTTTTTATTCTTTATTTTGAAACCGAGTCTCACTAAGTTTTGGAGTACCTCACTAGGTAGCTGAGGCTGGCCGCGAACCCGGATCCTCCGGTCTCAGCCTCCCGAATAGCCAAAGATATTTTTAAGGCTCAAGCATACCACCCATATGGGGAGCCTTGTGACTGTCCCATTATGAGGGAGCCTTCAATTTCCCAATAGCAACACGCTAAACAATTCCACTCCCTGGTGATGAGAAGCTGCTCAAGTGTTTCCTTCTGAGGTCATTTCTTAAAAATGTGTACACATGTCCTGTCTCCATGGCTATCACAGAAACATGTGTGAAACTGGGAAACATACAGAACAGATCTGAGGTCATTAGAAGTTAAAAATATTGAACCTTCACACTTGCCCTGGAGCAAGTGTTCTTTAGTAAAAGTGTCAAAGGGATTATAATAAAATGAACCAAACAGCCAGTCTACTCATTTATATCTTGTACTTTATGGACACCAAGAAACGGCATGAGTGCCTCATGTTTCCTATGTTCACAAGGGAAGGGGCAGTGTTGTCAAAAGTTGCTATTTGTATTAACCTGTCAACCCACCACTCTCAGTAATGTACAATATAGAAATAACTATTTCTTTTAAGAGGATCTTTTCAAGCCAGGCATGGTGGCGCACGCTTGTAATCCCAGCATTTGGGAGGCTGAGACCAGAGGATCTGGGTTTGCGGCCAGCCTCAGCTACCTAGTGAGGCACTCCACAACTTAGTGAGACCCTGTTTCAAAATGAAGAATAAAAAATAGGGCTGGAGGTGTAGCTCAGAATTAGAATGCCCCTGAGTTCAATCCCCAGTACCGCAAAAAAAAAAAAAAAAGAGGATCTTTTCTGTTTGCTCATTTAATAATAGCTTTATTGAGCCAGGCGTAGTGGTGCATGTCTCTAATCCCAGGATTTAGGAGACTGAGACAGGAGGATTACAGATTCTAGGCCAGCTTCAGCAACTTGGCAAGACCCTCAACAACTTAGTGAGGCACTGTTTAAGAAAAATAGGGCCGGGGTATCACTCAGAGGTAGAATGTCCCTGGGTTCAACTCCCAGTAACACACACACACACACACACACACACACACACACACTGCTTTGTTAAGATATAATTCACTATTTAAAGTATACAATTCAGCTGAATGTGATGGTGCATACCTGTACTGCCAGCTACTTGGGAGGCTGAGGCAGGAGGATTGAAAGTTTAAGGTCAGCCTGTGTAACTTAGTGAAACCTTGTCTCAAAATAAAATAAAAAATGGTTGGGAATTTGGCTCTGTCGTAGAGTGCTTGTCTAGCAGTTGCAAAGCACTGAGTTCAATTCTAGTACTGCAGAAAGCAAAACAAAACAAGAGCAAAATATCAAAGTATACAATTTAATGTTTTTCATATATTCACTATGTTGTGCAATTATGACCACCATCTAATTTCAAAATACCTTAAGCACCCTAAAAAGAAGTCTTGTTATTCTTGTTACAGACTGAACATTTGTCTCACCTCAAATTCCATATGTTGAACAATTACCATCCCTAACATGATGACATGGAGGTAGAACTTTTAGAAGGAACTTGAGTTGAATGAGACCAGAAGTGTGGGGGCTCTAGTATAATATGATTGGGGCCTCATGAGCAGATGAAGAGAGCTTCATTTCTCTGTGTACCCACACACTAAGGAAAGGCTCTCTGAACACTCAGTAAGAAGGTGGCCACTCACAAGGAACTTCCCAGACTCTAGGACTATGAAAAATAAATTTATTTTGTTAATCCACCCCATTTATGGTATTTTTATAGCCACCTGACTGACTGCTACATACTCCATAACCATCAGCAGTTAGTTCTCATTTATCCCTGATTCTCAGGCTGGGAATATTAACATGCTTTCCATTTCTATGGATTTGCCTATTTTGACCATTTCATATAAATGGAATCATTCAATGTGTGGCTTCTCTCAGGATAGTAAGGTCCAGCCATGCAGTAGCATATATAGGTACTACATTAATTTTTATTGGTTAATAAGTACCACATTATTTTTATTGATGAGTAATACTATCTTGCAAGGATATATCACATCCTTTTTCTCTATTCACCAATTTATGAACATTTGAGTTATTTCCACTTTGGGGCTATTTTTTTTTTTTTAGGTACTGGGGATTGAACCCAATGGCATTCTACCTCCGAGCTATACCCACAGCCCTATTTTTTATTCTTTATTTTGAAACAAGGTCTCACTAAGTTGCAAAGGGCCTCACTAAGTAGCTGAGGCTGGCTGCGAACCTGGATCCTCCTGTCTCAACTTCCCAAGTACTGGGATTACAAGTGTGCGCCACCACACCCGACTCACTTTGGGGCTATTTGAATGAAGTTAATGTGTACATTCATGCTCAGTTTTTTGTGTGAGCATAGTCTTTGATTCTCTTGGACATATTCCTAAGTCTGGAATTGCTGGAGCATGGTGTCTATGTTTAACATTTTAAGAAACTTCCAGATTATTTTCTAAAGTAACTGCATCCTTTTACATTCCCACCAGCAGTGTATGAAGGTTCCCATTTCTCCACATTCTTCTAATTCTATTTTCTGTCTTTCTCATTTCAGACATTCTTTTTTTTTTTTTTTTTTTTTTTTTTTGCGGTACTGGGGATTGAACTCAGGGGCATTCTACCTCCGAGCTATACCTCCAGCCCTATTTTTTATTCTTTATTTTGAAACCGAGTCTCACTAAATTGCGGAGTGCCTCACTAGGTAGCTGAGGCTGGCCGCGAACCCGGATCCTCCGGTCTCAGCCTCCCGAATCAGACATTCTTATAGCTATGAAGTGATATCCCCTTGTAGGTCTCATTTTCATTTTCCTAGTGACTACTGATGTTGAACACCTTTGCATGTGCTTATTGGCTATTTGTATATCTCCTTTGGAGAAATTGTTCAGATCCTTTGCTCATTTGTTGTTGTTGTTGTTTTTGTCATTTTTTAGATGTGGTCTCACTTATGTTTCCCAGGCTGGTCTTAAATATTTGGATGTCCAGGTCGGTCTTAAACTCCTGGTCTCAAGTGATCCTCCTGCCTTAGCCTCCCAAACAGCAAGGACTATGGGCATTCATCACTATTCCCAGATCATTTGCTCATATTCAAATTGGGTTATCTTTTTATCATTGCATGGTAAGAGATCTTTTCATATTGTAGACAGGAGTCCTTTATAAATTACACAGTTTGCAAATATTATTTTCTCTTCTGTGGGTTGTCTTTTCACTTTCTTGACAGTGTTCTTTTTTATTATTATTATTATTTGTTGTCATTGTTTTTGCGGTACTGGGGATTGAACTCAGGGGCATTCTACCTTTGAGCTATACCCCCAGCCCTATTTTTTTTTTTATTCTTTATTTTGAAACAGGGTCTCACTAAATTGTGGAGTACCTCACTAGGTAGCTGAGGCTGGCCGCGAACCCGGATCCTCCAGTCTCAGCCTCCCAAATGCTGAGATTACAAGCGTGCGCCACCACACCCGGCTGACGGTGTTCTTTAAAGCATAAAAGTTGTCAATTTTGCCAAGGTTTGGTTTCTTTTTTCTTTTGTTGCTTATACTTTGGGTGTCCCACCAAAAAAAAAAAAAAAAAAAAAAAAAAAAACAACAACAACAAAAAACCATTACATAATCCAAAGTTAGGGAGTATTTCTCTGTGTGCTTTTTGATGAGTTTTATAGTTTTCACTCTTACATTCAGGTCGAAGATTCACTTTGAGCTAATTTCTTGTATAGTGTGATAGGTAGGGTCAAGAGGGTATTGTTAGACACTCTCTTCTGATGTACATCAGCTTCCAACATGAAGCCAGAGATCTGTAGGTTTCCTGGGAGTCGTCATTATAAAGAACACCTTCTGGGACAAACGTGACCTGACTGCTGATTTATTGAGTGGAGATCAGTTGAAGATGATGGAGAGCTAAAGTGTGTTAAAGGAAACAGAGAAGAGCTTGGGTAGGACGATAAACCAATTTTAAGAACTGTCATAAAATTTTAAAAGTGATTTTAAATTCTCAAAGCTGGAAAGATGACCTGGAAAAATAATTGTCCCAGATCCATTTCCAATCTTTTAAATTGGTTCAAATGAGTTATTTCATCTTGCGCACATTTTTTGAAGGCTCCATATGGGTTTGATTAATTTACACAGACTTCTTCAAAACAGTCTAAACCACATTGTTGATATCTAAGAAACTCTATGCACTTTTCCTAAAGCCCTCTTAAAAACACAGCATACTCATGTTAACAACTCCAGAGTCCAAGTTGAAATCTTCCCACTCCAGTCTAAGAACTTTTAGCTTTGAATGAGTCTAGACACAAAAACCTATTTTCTCATTTTGAAGAGCAAATCCTTTCCCAATGAGTCTTTCTTGAAGGTGAGTTTGATATAACATATTTTGGGCTTAGAACTAAAACCTGCGGTTTGTACGTTGAGGTCTTCGTTTGCGTTTATCATCAACTGCATAAGTTGGAAAGCATCTCAGGTCTGGATGCTATCCTAGGATGCTCCCAAGGAGAGACCACTGAGAATAAAAGCATTTTCATTGTTGTACATCACATTCGCTGATTGTTGCCCTTATTCTTTCATTCAAGGACAATCAATTGAATCTGTCAGTCACATCCCCCCACACATTGTAGGTCTTCAAGAAATGTTGACTTCTCTTTCCTTCAAACAATTTGAAAGCACAGAGGGAGGTCTTAAAAATGATTTCTATTTGTCATCACTTTGGAAAATCAGCTATGGAGAGGAAAACCTGTGAATAAAGGAGAATTTGCAAATGCATGTTACCTGATGGTTATATAAGTAGTGAGATCCTTTCAGTACTAATAAGCAAATGTCAACCAATAAGAACACAGGTGAGGACTTTTTTCCTAACCAGAATAGAGGGCTAGGGCTTCTGAGGCAATAGATTAGACTATTTGTATCCCAGGCAATATTGTTGTCATGGCTATTTCTAATGAGCATTTTGTAATTTATGTCTTTAATGTATTTATTATAAGAAAGCTTTTGAATATATTACATAAGTGATAGTCTGATCCAGGACTAGATTCCGGAGACTTGGTTTTGTTCAACTCAGCTTGTTCACTGATTATTTGGCTGATTGGTTATTATATTTTTATTTTTAAAAGGGCTGAAAAAAAGCTGGACATGGTGGTGCATGCCTGTAATCCTAGTATTGGGAAGGCTGAGACAAGAAGATTGCAGGTTCAAGGCCAGCCTCATCAATTTATCAAGTCCCTCACCAATTTAGTGAGATCCTTTTTCAAAATAAAAATATAAAACAAGGCTGGAGGTATAAATCAGAGATTGAAGGCCCCTGGCTTAAATCCCAGTACCACAAAAAAAAAAAAAAAGTCTGAAAAAAATGGAGACCAGAGACTGTGCACAACCACGGCTATAGGTAACTGAGCTAAGTAATTTAGCTGCAAATAGATGACAAAATATTGACTCATGATCAATATTTTCTGGAGCTGAGAAATGGAAACAAAAACCATATAGGGTAGGATTTAAGTAAGTTAAGAAAAGATTGTCTAGTATATATCGATTTATTTAGAATCAAGTGCTCAAAACCTTTGCATCTGAACCTTAATATGGCAAGAGCTCTTCTTTCAATTACAGATTCAGAGGCAGTCGTTAGCTACTCACTGTATGAGGAACACAGGGCAAAGAATACAATCTCTAATGGGAATAGACCAAAGTTTAAATACAAGCCTCCCAAGAATAAAAAGGAATACTCTATTTCCTAATATGATTCCAAGTATTACCTACCTGTCCCAGATGTCTTGTGAGGTCATACTTCCTTTAAAGAGTAAATCACATTTAGACTTAAATTTTACCATAATTACCAAAGGATGTTCAGAACCCTCATCCATGTGCTTCTAAGTATCCCCCGGGAATAATTCATTGGTTTATTTTGGTCTGACATTTTCCCTTTACCATAACCCATTGGAATGGAATAATATATGACATCAATACATAACTCCAACTCTAAGTTATTCATGATTTCAAAACACCACAGAAGGACTTCAGCAGAACAGTGAGGAGGGTTTCCAGGCTACCCAGCAGGGACAGTGCCTTCACCATAATATAAGATGGTAAACATACACTTTCATGTCATAAGGACAGCCTTGTAGCACCTACTGAATGCTGAACATTTGGAAAAGAACAAATATAAGTCTCTCAGGAGTAAAACTAATGCTTAAAAAACAAACTTTTTGCAAAGTGTTATGATCAATAGAGAGGCAATTCTATCCACAAAACAAAACAAGTATCTTTTACACGGTACAAACAAAGCTTAAGACCTTTCAGCATCACTTTTGGTGGACCGAAAAGCCTATGAAATTACTTTCCCAAAACAAAAGTACAGCCACCCAAAGTTAATTCAAATCTCTCCCTCGGGAAAAACTGAAAGTAGCCTTAACATGGAAGTCCTGAGCAGAGTGTGATGGTACATGCTTATAATCCCAGTACTTGGGAGGTTAAGATGGAAGGATCAAAGGTTCAAGGTTAGTCTCAGCAACTTAGCGAAGCCCTCAACAACTTAATGAGACCCTATATCACAATTTAAAAAGATAATAAAATAGGGCTGGGGGATATAGCTCAGAGGTAGAACGTCCCTGGGTTCAATCCCCAGTACCTCCCATCCCCAGAAAAAAGGGAAATACTGTTTTGTGCTCTTCTAGAAATCAACGTTTAAAAAATATTAGGGTTCGGTGTCATTCAGAGTATGCCACTCCCCAAAAAACAGCAAAAAAAAGGAGAAACTCTAAAGAAGGGTGTAAATGACTGTATTAGAAGAGTGTTCTGCAGCCCATGGCATTAATGGGCCACATGAGTATGGAAATACCACCTCACTAATCCCCAGCTTCCATATCTCCACTTTATTGATAGTAAAACTTCTTTTATAGGGTTTTTCTGAAAATAAAATGAGAAAAAATGCATGTGAAAATGTCTCACATAGTACTCGGCATATAGGGATACTTTGCTTTTTTAAGATGGTAGACCCTTTAGTACTAAAGGAAATCAGAATGACATCATTCAGCCTATGCCATTTCCCACTTCCAGCTCAAAGTACAAAATTCAAAAGCTCTGGAAGAACGATCAAGTCTTTCAAGCTTATGCCTGTTTTTGGAGTCAGGGTGGAATCACATGGTCTCTGTGAGCCAGGGAAAATGAACCTGGAGGAGGGAGGGGGGAGGAGAGGGGCATGCTAGAGCTGCCCTAGAAACATTCTCATTAGGCTTCCTTGAGACTGTCTCACTGCACCAACCCAGCAGCACTCTTGATGATGACTTTTGAAGCACATACTATGTGCTAAGTACTGGGCAAGAAACTGGAGAGTCATTCTGCTTCTAAATGGACAGCAAAGAGAACGATTCCCATCCATTCATCTCTGATGGCTAAGAACGAGGCACATTGTTGTCTGTGGAAACAGAAAAAAACAACTGCATGACCTACAAATGCATGACTTACCTTGTTGTGCCTCTTAACTAGCGCAGATCACAGGATCTCGGGGCTGCAAGAGATCTTAGAAATCATCAGATCCACTTTCCAGGCAAGGCCATAAAGGTCCGAGAAATTGGTTCTTGCCTAAATTCGGAGGACTCATTAATGGGAGATTGGAGACTGGACCTTGGCTTGCCTACATTTAAGCCCAGTAGCCTTCCTAGCTCACCACTTTGTTTCTCTTAAATAATTTTCTGGGAGCCAGGTATGGTGGTGCATGTTTATAACACCAGTACTTAGGAAGCTGAAACAGGAGGATTGCAGGTTTGAGGCATCTCATCAACTTAGCAAGATTCTCAAGCAATTCTGCAAGACCCTGTTTCATAAAGAAATAAAATAGGGCTGGGGGTGTGGCAGAGGTAGAATGCTCCTGGGTTCAATCCCCAATACCTAATAATAATTAATAATTTCCTGAGGTTCTGAGAAGCATCATTAGAATATACCTGGTACAAAAATATTAATAATCTTGGTAAAATTAGGACATTGGCCATTTCTACATGAGAATAATGATTTTATAAAGGTAATTACTAAGATGAAGACAAAAAGAATACTTCTGAAATTTTGAGAGTGGATATAATTTTCTGGGATTTAAATTTACTTCCATAATTAAATTTTGGAGTCTCAACTTTTACTATTGAATTATCGTCTATTTGACTATTTTAATGGTAGCTACTTTCATGATTGGAAGCAATATTGGTGCTAAACACTTAAAAGCCAGCATAATCTTTTTAAAGCTTCATGGAAGGGTCCTTTGGACTGAAGAATCTTCAACTTCTTTCAGTCGTACGTATTTTTTTTTTTCTTCTCATCAAAGAGTATTGAATTTAAATGTTTGTTGCAGACACTCCTGATTTTTGTATGGATGCACATGACTTGATCGAACAGACTGGCTCTAAAACTCTGTGTGTGTGTGTGTGTGTGTGTGTGTGTGTGTGTGTGTGTGTGTGTTTTACTGGGGATTGAACCCAGGGCATTCTGCTTCTGAGCTACACACCAAGCCATATTTTATCTTTTGTTTTCAAACAGGGTCTTACTAAGTTGTAGAGGGCATATCTAAGTTGCTAAAGTTGGCCATGATCTTCCTATCTCAGCTTCCCAGCTACTAGGATTACAGGCATGTGTCACCACGCCTGGCTGGTTCTAAATCTTTAGGAGCAAAAACAACAAATAACTCAGTAAAGAGAGCAAAGATTTTGGAATCCAAAGACATAAGTTCAAATTCCAAATTATTCAGTCTCTCTGAATTCAGTGCTCCCAGCACTACATGGTGATAATAAGACTTACTTTAGATAGTATCTGGAATAAGTCCATGTATAGTGCCTGGAACATAGAAGCCCTCATTAAAGGGTAGTTAATGTTAAATCGATCAAAGGAACACTTGTACGCCAGCAGCTTCTGATATGATTTCACTTAATCCTCACAGTTCCACTGCAAGGAAACTTTTTTGGACCATTTGCCCAGTGACTCCCATAGGGTCAGGTCATAAAAGACCTGGGACCCAACGAAGGTTGGCCTGACTCTTTTTTTTTTTTTTTTTTTTTTTTTGCGGTACTGGGGACTGAACTCAGGGGCATTCTACCTCCGAGCTATACCCCCAGCCCTATTTTTTTATTCTTTATTTTGAAACCGGGTCTCACTAAGTTGCGGAGTGCCTCACTAGGTAGCTGAGGCTGGCCGCGAACCCGGATCCTCCGGTCTCAGCCTCCCGAATGCTGGGAT
>PVLC010001314.1:51624-79227 GCA_004027655.1 Graphiurus murinus | reverse complement strand
CCTGACTCTTAATTCAGGCAATTTTACTTTTTGAAACCTTGGAATGCCAAAGGGGATGGGATAAGAAGGCTGATAGTGAAATTTTTCAGGGCTTCAGCTTTGCAAAGATGCACTCCCCATCCTCCTCCATTTCTTTGTAATTCCAGGATAGAAGCCTTTGGAGATCTTTATTCATCCAACACGCACCAGCCTTTCCATATGACTTCGTATTTCTGAGCAGACTGTAAATGTCTCATTCCAAGCTCAAACCACACGCTCTGAGAAGAGTACTAAGAGGAATTCGATTGATTGCTGGGGACAAAGGTAGTCTCCCTGCTAACAGCCCTCTCCCCTATCTCTATGCCTGTTTCCTGGCTGTCAGCATGCTCGTCTTTGCACGAGGCATCCAGCAGCTGACAGGTTGGCAAGATAATCAATACAAGAGAGAGCAGATGATTATCAAGGGCATGGGAGGCAAAGGTTATCACTGCGTTTTTAACTTCTGCTTAAATCTTATGGGACCTGCACAAGGAATGAGGAGTATGAAATAATCGGCTGCAAAACACAGAGCTAATTAATCTATTACTATATTCCATTGTAACACATTTAAACAAGGCACCTACTCCCTTTCGTAAAAGTCATGCATCCAATTCTAACAATCTGTTTACCCTTTTGCAATGTGAAAAAACATTTTTTTCTACTATGCTGAAAATTAAATTGGCTGTGTGTACAAAAGAGAGAGAGACAATAAAGGCCTATGGCACTAAAAACTCATTAAGATTATTTTTTGGTGGAAGTGCACAAAATATTATAAAATGATGTGAAATCCAAATATTCTTAAATAGTTGAAAACTGAATGAAATGGAATAGACCCTTTCAGTACTATATTTATGTAGTCTTTAGAAATCCTCTATACAGTTACACTTGGAATGAGGTTTGCCATTTATGTTGATCTAAAATATATAGAATAATTTATTAAGCATTCAGTTATAGGCTATAAAAAACAGGCATGGTGACACGTGCCTGTAATCTAAGTACTTGGGAGGCTGAGACAGGAAGATCACAGTTTCATGGCCAGCCTCAGCAACTTAGCTAGACTCATGGCAATTTAAGGAGACTCTGTTTCAAAATTAAAAAAATATAAAGGGCTGGGCATGTAGCTTGGATGTAGAATGCCCCTGGGTTCAATCCCAGTACCAAATTAAAAAAAAAAAAAAAGCTGTGCTGGTTTTCATTCAGAATATTGTCTTAAACAGTTAAATATCAATAGAGGGTCTTCACAGAGGACTTACACCCCCGACCCTTTGGTATCTCCAACTCAAATGGAAAGAGTCATAGTGAGTCAGAATCATAGTTGTTTGACTAGTTAAAATGCTGGGCATGGTGATGATTTGAAAGTGATAACACGACTAGAAGCCAGACTTTGATTTCATGTTAAAATTTGAAGGATTGCCCTATGGTCATCAATCTGATTTGTTAAATGCCTTCATGTTAGAACCTACGACAATTTCACCTGCCATGCAGAATTGGCTGGGCTTTTAGGCAGCGTCTGTTTTTGCTACTCTGAAATGATCTTGAAAGTTAAGACATTATCCTTGCTAAAATGGCAAGGTGCCCTCAGCCCTGTGAGTTTATGAGTTAATAGATAATGCGCCATCTTGCTGCGGGTCTGTTTGATCTTGGAAAATATTGGAGGCCTGGGTCTGGAAGGCAGGAAAGGAAGATCTCTTTGGAGACTAAAGTAGACATTTGTTGTTCTGCCTCTCCAAAATCCCATTCTTGGGTACCAGCCTTCCATCCACCAGCCTTCCCTTTTGTGTATTTCTATTCCCCTATTGCCTAAGTCCTGGTGAAACTGTCAATCAAAAAGCCCTGCCCTTCTAAGGCCAAGAATGGACGAATGACACTAACCAGCAAACGAGGCTCTGTTTGAAATCTGAATATCGAGCAATATGACAAGAGCTTCTTAAAAAAATGATTGAAATTGATCCATCCATGTGGTGGGCACGCTGAAGAGACTATCACTTAGCGCCTGTCACTTACATCCCTAGAGCCACTCTTCTCTTTGTAAGGCCTGTTTTCTCTATAAATCTTTTGATTTTAGGAACTATGCATCCTAACCTTCAAGCAAATTCCTCTGTTTAAAGGCACCCACATTTGCTTTCTATTGCTAAAGACAAACTACCATAGCTTTTCTTAAGGAGATACAGATAATGAGGGACATTGGGAGCCTGAAAATAATCTATCCAGGAAGAGGTAAGAGGTGCACACGGGGAGACATATAGCACCTTCTGCCATGTGCAGAATGTTCTACCATTGTTACAGATAAAAGAACTCCCCATATTGAAACTTCTGCTCTTCATAGAGTTCAGAGCCCTCTATGAATTTATCTTCTTTTGAAAAAGTAATAAGACCATGTTTTCTTGGAGTCCTTAACGGCCCAAGTAAAATAAACTTGAGTCTTTGTTCTGCGTCTTCTCAACTAAAGGAGTCTAAAGGCAGGAAGGAGAGAGGAGAAAAAAATTCATCTTCCTCACCATCTTCCCAGTGTAGACAGATCTGTACCCACAATAAATTTCAGAAGCTCTTTTAACTGTCCTATGGTCAGGAAAATAATCCAGATAAATCTGGGGGACAGTGTGGACCAATGGTTGTCTGACTTTGGATTTCATATACTGCTAAAGATTTAAAAAAAAAAAAAAAAAACCTAGACTCACTTGAGGTTGCCATTTTTTGTTTTACCAAATAAGAATATTAAAGTGGAAGAAATGACCAAATGTTGTCACCATTGATGCTTAAAAGAAAGGCCAATTCAAAGACAAAAAGCAAGCAGTACATAAATTCACACAGAATCAATTAAGTGAACTAAAGGAAAACCACAATTTATATTGTCTTTATTTTCCTTAGTTGGTTGAAGAAATGGCCGATAGTACAAATCTCCAAGGAGCAAAAGGAGGGAGAGGTGCAAGACCTTGTGAAGAATCCAAGGATCCACACATGTTTCGGTTTGAGCTTCCAGACTCATTTTTTTTTTTTTTTTTTTTTTTCCTGGAGACTGACCACAAGCACAATCACTGGTCCACAGTCTGGGAAAATTTTATTCATATAAACAAAATCATATCAGCTCAGCATGCTTAGGGACTTGACTGGATTTGTGTTCTTAAAAGAAACCTCCACACCCAAAGGCAAATCCCTGAGCACATTACACCATGCGCTGGGACCAGGCTGGAGAACCCCTGGGGACCTCTCTCGGCTCTCTTTCCCAGCCTCTTTCTGAACGTCACCTCTTTATTCAGAATGTTCATCTAGGTGCTGATTCCTTAGCTCCATCCCTAAAGAGTGGTTGCTCCACAGAACTTTAGCCAAGGTTATAGTACCCTGGGCCCCATCCAAAGGTCCAGGAATCTCTGCCTATGACTGATGTCCCAAAGCTGGCATTTTTGGGAAGGGAATTTGGATAACCCATTTAATCTTTTCTGGGCATGACAAATTGTGTACTCAACATGACTGTCTTGGTCCCATTTGGGATGTTATAACAAAATACGTTAGGCTGGGTAATTTATAAACAGCAGGTTTTTGTTGCTCATAGTTCTAGAGACTAGAAAGTCTAAGATCAAGGTGGCTACACATGCAGTGCCCGTAAGGGCTTTATAGATGGTAACTTACTGCTGTGTTCTGACATGGCGGAATGACAAGGAAGCTCTCTGAATCCTTTTCTATAAGGCAGAAATGTCATGTGGTATTAATGTTCTGTCTCATGACCTATAGTCACTATAATCACCTCCCCTAGTCCCCACCCCTGAGGGCCTTAGGGATTAACATTTCAACATACGAATTCCATTGGGGGAAGGACACACACATCAGGTCATAGCAAAAAATATGCTAACATCGTGTCTTATTGACAGATTCTAGTACAGATAATCAAATGTTGAAAAACTTCGTATTAGTATCATGTCTCTGAATTCTTTCCTTCTGGAGGTCAGGAGGGAAAAAGACTTCCAAGCAAGTACCAGAAGCATATATAATAGGTCACACAGGTAAGAGAAAAAGTATACTTTAGTAATTTTTACATGCAAGAATAATAGCAGAAATGTGCTAGTTGCAGACTTGGGTAGGTCATTCCAATAAATCGTGTACAAGTAAAAGAAAGGGACAATGACAGTAGATACTAGCATTTATATTACTTAAAACGAATCCTCTTATCATTATTTGTTTAGATTAATGGCTTGCCTATGCTTATGTTCAAATCATCAGAATTAAATAGTCCATATAATATTAAATATGTAGTATGACCTGTATCAACCCACTTCAATTATTCTGCGGTAATGAATTATTCCCAATTCTTTGCATCTGACAACAGTGGCTTAATTCTTCTCATGTTCCATGCTCATCATAGGTTGGCTCTGGCTCTGCACCATATGTCTTCACTCTAGGACCCAGATTAATGGAGCGGCCCCTCTCTGGGATATTACTGGTCTCATGGCATCAGGGGAAAGAATATGGCAGAATCACACAGCGACTCTTAAAGTTCATGCTGAGAATTGGCATGTGACAATTCCACTCACATTTCATTGGCCAGTCAAGTCACACAGCTAAACCTACAGTCAATCGGGTAGGGTCAGTGAATGTTTTAAATAGTACTATGATATATCCCACAAGCTCTATCTTTCTCATGAAATATCTCCTAAGAAGTGTAAGTGCCAAGAGTCTTTACCTATCCTCTTACTCTAGAATTATAAGTAGCACAATACCCAGACCCTAGGCTTCACAACTCCTGAAAGCCCACAGGTCTTTTCCAAGTGAATTGCCCATCCTTCACTTCTCCCGAGTTGTTCAGGGGAGCCTGCTTACAAAATGGCAGACCTGCCCACATGTGTGTCAGTGTTTAGAGTCAATAAAGCAATCACAGCATTTCACCACAGCCCCGGTGGCTGAGTTGCAAAATTATTTATGGCTTTCCCATTTATGACATGCTGCTCAGTTTCCCATGAGTTACTAGGAAAATTCCTGATAGCTACTATGAGCCATTGAAACCTATGAGACTTCATTTATTATGGCATAATATACACATTACCTCACTTGTGTGAGACCATATGGAGAGCTCTCTGTTGAATTTGGCATAGTTACTGGGGTGAAACAGGAATGGATTATGTTCCTAGTCCTCCTCAATTACGCTGGATGTTGGATCAGGCAGCCGACTTCAACGGATCATCTGGGCATAGCAGCCAGTCCTCAGGATAGCGTCACCGCCTCACCTACGCCAACACAGAGTAGCAAACGAGAATGTGAAGGGTGTGTGAGTGGCAGGGAGGAGCATCGTCTCGAGATGGATCAGTCGGGCTCCTTGTTGACATTCAACCTGTGTGTGGAAGGTGATCGAGAAGCAGAGGTCTCCTTTCTTACTTACTCTGGGGCAGGGTTTAGAAGGAAGGGCAAGGTGCTCAGGAAGACCTGTAAAACACAGCAGATTATAATCCCAAATGAACAACTAGCTAGGACTCCTTAACTGAAGAGAAGTCCACCCTGGGGAACATCACAGCACAAGGCCCGCCATAGAAATTGGCCTCTTACTTAAAAAGAGAACAAATGAACACTTGGACTCTGAGGGCATTGAGAGAAGAAATGTCAATCTGTATAATGTAGAAATAAGGAGGAAATTCACAATACATAGATGCATATATGTTTCTTTTCTTTGTAATTCTAGGGCTGGTTTATATGTTCAACAGTAGACTTGGTTTGTTCAGTTGTACACATGATTAGAAACCCTTTTCCTACTTGGATTGTGGTAGAATACTAACACTTTTAGGAACTGATGAGGCATTTTATTAATTATTACAGTGAATTCACCTAAAAGAAAAGCAATCACATTAAAAATTGGTCTTTAAATTTATATGATAACCTGAGACAGTGATCCAAGTTTTCTCTTTTTAAAATTAAAATTTTAAGAATTGTTCTACAATTGTGTTTTCATTGCCAATCCATCTGTCTATGATGTTTGTGAATCTTCCTCTCTCTCTCTCTCTCTTTCTCTCTCATACACACACACACACACACACACATACACACACATACCTAAAAGACAAAGCAAAACTCAGCAAAAACATTAGAAGAGTTAGTACTTTTAGAGACTTAATGTATAATCACAATCACAATCCTTCCTCAATTTCTTTTTTCTCCCTTGGCATGTTCTATATTTCCCATCTTTATGGAAATGGAACATTAATCTTTGAGAGTTCTCATTGCAAGATATTATCACCAATAATGAGCTGTGAGTGAAACAGACCCTTCCCTTCCAAAGGACAAGCTCTAACTTTGCTTGTGGTTGACTCTTTGAAATAAAATCAAAAGATTGGTGCCCCCCCCAAAAAAAAAAGTCTAATTAGTGTTCGTCTATTGGAGAGGAAGCTGAGCATGCTGCTCCACCACTGCCAAATGAAATTAAGGCCCAATTATTGATAAATGAAGAGTGGTTTGTGCTGGAGCCTGGCCTGGAGTCGCGGAAATACATCTGTCATTTGGCCTGCGCAGGAGTCATTCATGTGTGATATAGCATCCTGTGCATTTATCATGCATCTGTAGATTTTTGTTTTAATTCAGTTAGCTGTCTAACTAGATTCGGTGCTGGATGCCTCAAATGGAGTCGGGATTTGGACTGACAGATGCAATTCTAGTCTGAAATGGTGTGTGACAGGACTAGCTATCCTGCATATTAATTATTATTGAAACCATTATAGGCAGTGCTTTTTGCACTAATGGTCGATTCCCTTATCTATGTTGTGGCTTCTATGGTTAACAATTGCCCAGTGGCTCCAGGGCAGGTAGGAGACAAGCTGGATCAATGGACCATTGTTGTTAAGTGCACTTAATATTACCATGAAAATTAGAATGGAAGTGCTTGAAAGGCAGGAAGGAAAATGCCCCAGCCTCCCCATTATGCAAATGACACATTTCTATAAATGAGATAAGTGGGGGGAGCCACACTTTTCATAAATCTTAACAAGGTAAAAGAGTTTATTAAGTCCATTGTCCAAAACAAATTGAAAACAAACATTGGTTAAGTTGATAGAAAGAGAAAGAGAAAAAAGACAATCTGCAGGGCTGTGCCCATCCTCCTCGCCTCTCCCTCAGACACAAAGCTTAGTTTGGTTGCATTCTAAGGCTTAATTTAAAGTTTCTGTCATTTCATCACTAGGTTGTATAAAAGTTGAAAAATAACTGTCACCTTCAAGACGAAGCCACTAATGCAATTTTTGTCCAAAGTTCTGAGAATACAATGTATAAGTAGGACTTTAATGGAACCAATTCTGGGGGCAACCATTGGTCTCAACCTCCATAGTTTTCCTTTGTTATTTACGGTTTACATTTTCTTGGTTGCAAAGCCCACCCCCCCCCCTTCTTATTTTAATCATCTATTGAACTTTGGAAAGCCCTTGCAAAAAGCATTCCAATCGCAGAGGATTGACCCAAGTAAATGTTGCCGAAATGTACAATGCTTTTGCCATTTGCTTATGAACCTCATGTGATATGAATTTTGTGATTACAAACTGTGAGTTGTGTTTCTGGTACAGCTTGAAGTACACATTTTCACTCCTTACAGAATTTGCAAAGTTGCTAAGGACTTTACTAAAGCAAAATACAAAGTGGTAACACAGCGAATTGTATTCTTTTGTATTAAATAGAAAAATTAATGGCAGAGTTAAACTAATAATGATGAATTTACATCTTTTCAAAAGATTCATATTGTTAAAGGACATTTCATATTGGTATTTCAGGTCCAAAAGAGCTTCTACTTTCCTAAACAATTAAAAAATTTCCATCTTAGAATAAATGCTTTTTCATCTCCGGATGTTTGAAAATGAGGTGTTTAAAAAGAGTCTGGCTTCAATTTAAAAGTTCAATGCTTGATTATGATATTGGGTTACAAGATTTTAGTTGTTAAAGATCACTTTGAATAAAAGAGCAAATTAGAAAGCAACGCTATATCTCTGTATAAATAGATCTTAAAATATTAATAGTCATAATATTCAGGAAATATAAGTAAATTTTGACTTTACGGCTTAGAAGCTATTATCATTTTTTTTGTGTGATTAGCTACTCCAATTTATAATGTTTGCCTCGCTGCTTTATTTCTTTCAATAGGCTTTTTTTTATAAGACTCCAAAAACTTAATTATGGCTTATGCAAATATCATTTGAGGGAAAAGAGGGTAATATTAAATCTTTAAAAGCATTGTTAGGTTAAATGCTAGGAAAGTCGTTGTAAGTACTAAATGGCATTTCAGAAGAAAAAATGGAACGGAGGTGGGGAGGACGCTTGGAGAGCTTTCTCTTTCCATCCTAACAGCCATTTGCGTGGATCAGTTTTTCCCCAACTTTTTAAATCAAAAGTGAATGTTTTCAAGAGCTAAAGAAATAGAAGAGTGTTTTGCTTCTTATTATGCACAGATAGAAAGGAAGCTGAAGTCCATAGGATGCTCAAACTTCTAAAAATGCATACAAACAAGAAGCTGCCTTCATGGGCATAAAGCAAAACCTTTCTCTGTTCCTTTATTGAATCACCTGCATCCCTCCTGTATCGATTATAGTCTCGAGTAGTGTATGAACTCTACAGAAAAATAAGCAAGTGAAATTAGAGTAGTAACCATGTTTGAACTGGCTGGCAATGCTAAAATTTCTACCTAGGAAGATATGAAGTTGGAAATCAGCCTCCTATTTTTAAAGTCCCCATAACCTCCTGAATATTGCACTTGAAGAGTGGTTAATATCACGAAGCTACCAAATGATAAAAATAATGTTTGAGATGTACAGGAATGAAATGACAAGAAGCTGGAAGAGGAGTGATCTGGAAGGGAGCAGACAGAGGGGACAGACTATATGACATCACTAGGACCCTGTTTCTCTAGCTTTCTGGCTTTGGATGAATAAATGTTGGTCTAGGAGCATTCATTCACCTGGTGCTAAAAGAAATAAAGTACCAAGCAGGTGTGGTGGCGCACGCTTGTAATCTCAGTACTTGGGATGCTGACACAGGAGGATTACAGGTTCAAAGCCAGCCTTATCAATTTAGCCAGGCTCTCAGTGACCTAGTAAAACCCTCTTTCCAAATAAGAAATATTATTGGGCTAGGGGTGTAGCTTGGAGGTAGAATGCCTGTGGGTTCAATCCCCAGTACAAAAGGAAGGAAGGAAGGAAGGAAGGAAGGAAGGAAGGAAGGAAGGAAGGAAGGAAGGAAGGAAGGAAGGAAGGGTGGGTAGGTGAAGAAGGAAAACCTTTCTGCCGTCTTCTCAAGTTTTGTACCTGGGGGCCTACAAATTAAACTTATGAAAGACAAATTAACAAGGTGTTAGGTAATTGGATTAGAGATGAGCAGGACAGGGGGAGAAATGGGACAGAGGACCTGGCCAGTCCTCAGCAGAGATAAAGAGCTACAATTGTTTCAGATCCTCCTCCACCACCCAGTGGTTTACTTAGACACCTGTGAGAACCGTGGGGGGAAAAAAAAGAGGGTGACCTCCCAAGACACATATGCATTAGGGGGAAAGATTTTCAGGCTTGAATTCCTTCTCTCAGAGAAGTAAGGATTGAAAGAATTGAAGCAGAAAGTATTGCCCAGTAACAAGGAGAAATGACACACACTTTCAAAAAATATTTACATGCATGAGAGTTCACAAAAAAGAAGTGAAAATCGGCAAAGTGGTTAGACTCAGGGCTTTATATACCATTTTAACAAAGAAGAGGTTTGAGTCTCAAGGGACCACCAGTTGTGGGGGAAATATATGGGGGAACTAAGGTAAAATAAGGGCTATTTTATGCAAACTCATCTTGATCTTAACTCTCATCATCTGGGATGATGAGTTGTTTCCCTGGTAAGGGAAACTTCCTCAAATGGAAATTTGAGGTACCTTCCTTGAAGGAAAATTTATGTCCTGATTTTAGGCAGATAAGAGGAGAGCAGAGAATTCTTCCTGTACCTGTTGATTATAAATTGCTTTCAGCTCAAAATAATTCTTATTCCAAAGTGGCATGCATATATTAGGGTAATGTATTCTGACTCTCATAAGGTAATATTGAGTTTTAGTTTTAGTTTTTTTTTTTTTTTTTTTTTTTTGTGTGTGTGTGTGTGTGTGTGTGTGTGTGTGTGGTACTGAGGTTAAACACAGGGGCATTTTATCTCCAAGCTACATCCGCAGCCATATTTTATTTGTATTTTGAAACAAGGTCTTGCCAGGTTGATGAGAGTCTAACTATTTGCTGAGGCTGCCCTCGAATCTAAGATCTTTCTGTCTCAGCCTTCCAAGTAGTGAGATTACAGGTGTGCACCACCACACCAGGCTGGTAACATTTAGTCTTAAAATATGATAAATACTTTTCAGTTAAATGGATTGCCTTTTATTCTCAGACTTTCTTCTATTTTCAGCTTTTTTTTTTCTGTTGTATTGGGCACTGAACCCAGGGCGTCTTCTACTCCTGAGCTACAGCACCCCCTGCACTTCTTACTTTTTATTTTGAAACAGGGTCTCCCTACATTACCACACACTGGCCTCCAACCTGCGCTCCTCCTGTCTCAGCCTCCCAAGTACTGGGATTACAGGTGAGTGCCACTATGCTTGGGTCAGCTTTTAAAATGACCTTTCTTTCATGAAAAGGTATTTATAATGGGTGGCATGTCTTGCCAAAATAAAGCCTTGGTGATTCAGTGTCATTCCTTTCAGTTCGTCTTTTATTATTTCAGTACTCCATGATTTTTTTCTAAGACTCAGAAGCAGTGCTCTAAGGCACTATCTCCAGAGAAAACAGGAGCAACATTCTTGCCTTACGGAGTCCCTACTATGATTCAGAAAATATACAGAGAGATCGACATGTATTCTAACGCTATCACGAATCCTAAGAGGTAGACCATATTGTCCTGATTTATTTAGTGAAGATGGGAAGGCTGAGGGAAGCAGAGTTGCTTCTCCAAGATGCCATAACAAGGTGACTTTATCATCTATTTTATTTATTTATTTATTTATTTATTTATTTATTTATTTATTTATTTATTTATTTATTTTTGTGGTACTGGAGATTGAACCCAGGGGCATTCTACCTCTGAACTACACCCCCAACCCTATTTTTTATTTGTATTTTGAAACAGAGTCTCCCTAGTTTGATGAGAATCTCACTACTTGCTGAGGCTGTCCTCGAACCTGTGATCCTCCTGTCTCAGCCTCCCAAGTGCTAGGATTACTAGTGTGGTACACCACCATGCCCGGCTCATTGTCTATCATTTAAACAGGACACTCTTTAAAGTAAAAGAGGGTACTATTAACAGTTACACCAGTTAATTATTAGCAGTTAAGCCAGGTATGTTGGGGTCTTTCCAAGACAGCCTAGTATATAGTGTCATCCTGCAAGGCTATATTTGTAGTCCTATGTGTGTGCGTATGTGTGTGTGTGTAGTACTAGGAATGGAACCCAGGGGCGTTCTGCCTCTAAGCTACATACCCAGCCCTTTTTATTTTTTTTTTATTTTGAAACAAAGTCTTGCTAAGTTGCTGAGACTGGCCTCAAATTTGAAATCTTCCTGTCTCAGTCTCCCAGGTACTGGGATTACAGGTGTGTAGCTGCACATGGCTTCTAGGATGGGATTTAAATCATCTTATACCTAAAGACAGTGCGTGCTTTTATTCCTGTATCCAGCTGCCTCTGAAAGTTTCTCTATTTCAATAGAAAACTAAGGATAACCATTTTAGAGAAACTGGATTCACAGGACGGTATGACATCAGGACACAAAATAATGACTTGGTCAACACTCTATTTAAGTTTATTTGTATCACAGGACATCTACCCTGAAACATGACTTCTTTATGTTACTGGGGATTGAACCCAGGGGTGTTCTGCCTCTGAGCTAGACCATCAGCAATTTTTATTTTGAAACAGGATCTCACTAAGTTGCTGGGTTTTGTCTTTGAACCTGTGATCCTCCTGTCTCAGCCTCACAAGTACTAGGATTTCTGGCATGTGCCACCATGTCTAGCTCCAAATATGATTTTATAAGTGGGTTTGAGAATGAGAAGTTTCTGTGTGGCCAATAGACATATGTATTAAACCCTGCTCTTGAGGCAGGACTGTGTTTTTCACAGATAGAGGTTAAATTCATGTAGTAGTTCTGTGGAACTCTGACCTCATCTAATGGAGCACACAGGACAAAGATAGGATAAACTTTCTGGTCGTGATTCAGAGCAGTCAAGTGATGGTATCGAGGAAGGGGTCTGGGATAGACTGAGCCTAGCCCTGTGGAAAGAAAATAGAAGTCCGGCAATTATTTGCCTTAAGAAAGAGCCCATATTGTAGCTTACACTGCGTGCCTAACTTTCCCTGTTATCTGAGAAAATGCAGTCAAAACTGGCATTTTTGATCCCGAGTAAATCAAAACAAGTGTGGGGATGGGGCTCAACCCACTGCATTAAAGCACGAGTCACCCTTTCCAAATCCCCAGTGTCACAATGAATGAGGACCGCTGAACTTCGCCGTGGACTCCCAATTCCCCCACCTGCACTGTGACCTGTAACTTTTTAGTTTTGAGAGAACCGCTCTTCCCTTGCCAGAAAGTGCTTTCTGTTTGTGAAAGGATATGTAAAATAGCACCAGGTGAAGAACGACTTTTTCATCCAGTCTTGAAACCGTCACAAAGAGACAAATTTTGCTGCCTTTGCTTTGTGTGTGAATTTTTTTTCCTTCTTTTTTTTTTCCCTCTTGCACACAGCTCTATTCATTGCCTGAAACAATGAGGCCAGTGTTGGCCAGCAAAGAATAGTGCTATTCATGCACCCGTACCCTGCACAGTGCCTACACTTGTTAGTCTTGGCCGTCCTGCCCTGCTGCCTGCTGGCAAGAAAGTCAGGTCTATGTTGTTGGCTGGAGCAGGCAGATCAGAGAATGAACATGGGCAGCCAGATTCCCAGATAACCCCAGCTCCTCTACAGAAGTCTTGTTGACATAAGCCTGTGCTTTGAGGGGTATCTTGGAATTCCAAGAACTTGGGCCAGGTGTGAGGGCAGGTGGTTGCGGTCCCATTGCAGCCGCCCCTAACAGCCTGCCACACCAGATACAGCTTCATTTAGAGGTTCAATGCCTCGTGTAGAAATCAGACACCTGGCTTCAAATCCTGCCTCTGGATTGGCAGTAGGACTTTGAGCAAGTATCTTACCCTCCTTTCTCTGTAGAGAGGGTCTATCAATGCCACCTCCCTCATGGGGTACTGTGAAATTAATGACAAAGCATTATACTATGATTAGCATGCAGAAATGGTAGCTATTAATGTCAATGATGAAAGACTGAGGTAGCGATTATCGTCACTAATAAAAGCCTGGACTAGGGCATCTCTTGTTGGTAGAAAGTTGACCACTATGAAATTGTGGGTGACAGCATTGTAGTGATGGGTGGATGGGGGCAGGAGGGAGAGGACCAGCTGCAGAGCTGAGCTGTGTTCGCAAGAGCAGCATTGGAGAGCATTTTATACAAGAAGAAGGTGTTCACTGGCAGAGGCTACTCCATTTTTCTCAAGGACTGAAGAGAAGACTGTTTTGCTTTCATGTGGCATTATCCTGGGAGACGGTTCTGTAAATGTATGCTGTGGATGGTCTTATTGTCCTCCTCAGTATCTCTCCAACCTCGAGTGCAGCACAAAACCCAGACCCAATCCTGACCCTTAATGCTCTTTTTCTTTTTAAAAGTGAGATGATTTTTTTTCTTGACATTGGGGAATTGAATCCAGAGACATTCTATCTCTGAACGATACCACCAGTCCTGTTTTGTTTTTTTATTATGAAACAGAGTCTCACTAAGTTGTTAAGAGTCTTGCTGAAATGCTGAGGTTGGCCTCAAACCTGTGATTCTCCCAGTCTTAGCCTTCTAAGTATTGGGATTACAGGTGTGCCTCACCATGCATGGCATTAGATGACATCTTTTAGCTCTCATTTGACTTCCATTAGGAAGCAAACTACAAAGACCAGAAAACCTGTAGAAAACTTGCAGAGACTATTATACATTCTGGAATCACCAAGGGTAGGAAGACCACTTATCATCTGGAATCCTCCCAGTGCAGAGCCCAGAACACTGATGGAATCAAAACATGTTATCAAGATTAACACTGCAATTCCAAATCAAGTCAAGTCTAAGATGAAGGTAGGCCTGGAAGGAGACCATCTTTCAAGTTCTTTCCAATCCAAGATGTTGTGATCTTTGAAGTTTTCTTTGCAATAGATGTTGTTTAACTACCTTGTTACCTCTGTGAAGATACCACCATGAAAGCTAACATGTTTGGCACCAATTTCCTTTGGCACGGTTTATATCCTCATACACTTGTTATAGTACCAGTGCCTCAGATCCTGCTAATGTGCTATACAAACACAAAGAGTTCTAATCACAGGGGCTGTATTCTGGGTTATGTATATTATAGAGAAAAGATAATGTATCCTTGGTGATTTTAGACATTTTAACCAGTACATCTGTGAACAGCAGACTTTACTTGGTATAATCACATAATTAGAAGACATTATTACCATTCATAAATGAAATTAATTGAAATTTTAATTAAACTTCAAAAGATAATTTAATAAAAGTAGGATTGATTAGAAAATTATCAATGAATTTACAGATTCATTTAAGACATTAGTCTTTGTCACTTTTACATTTCATTGAAATCTGTTCAAAGCGATGGTAGATACATCCACAGTAACATTAAATAGTCACTACATTGTTTTGAGAGTCAAACAGTATCTTACATGTGTCTTGATATATTTCACTGAGAAGTGAATTTTGTCAGTGGACTCTGCTCAACATTGTCCTGAAACAAGTTGACAGAAAAATGTGACTTGTTTGGTATTGATTCTGAAATAAAAATCTTGCTTATTTGGCCAAGCAAGAATTACAGAATTACTGTGGATGGAAGCAAATGTATTGATGGCCCATTTAAATGTCAATCATAGAGCTGACATGGAATAAGTCTACATTCTAGCAGAAGATGGAAAATCAGTCTAAATTTTGTCAAAAATAAAAGTATTGAGCCAGGAAGAAGATTGAGTTCACACACTGAATCTGCTACTTATAAAACATGACTAACAGTATTTGCATTAGATCTGCTTTAATTCTAGCAGCAAAAACTGCATAGTTTTCATAGTGTTAAATGATTTTTATTTCATTAATGGGAAGGACATCAAGCAAGAAAGGGATCCTGAAAGTCATGCTTTCCTTCACTCCTTTATTCACTTCACAAATGCAAAGTTTAGACTCTGCATTCAAGGAGTCACTTATGTGATTATACAGTAGAGTGATACAGTTAGCAAATACACCCGACACAACCTTCAAGTAAATCCAGAATGCAGTCACTTCTCAACACCTCTGCAGTTACTGTTCACTATCATCCTTTATTTGCCTAAACAACTGTATAGCATCACAATTTGCTACTCTGCATGTTTTAGTTAGCTTTTCTTTTTGTCACTGTGATCAAAATACCTGACAAGAAAACTAAGAGGAGGAAAAGTGTTTTCGGCTCACAGTTTCAGAGGTGCAGCCCATTGTTAGCTAGCTTCAAGGCAGAATATCATGGTGGCAGGATGTGGCAGAGCAAGGCTGACTCATGGTAGCTGGAAGCAGAGATAGAGAAACAGAGAAAGGGACCAGGGATAGATATAGTCCCCATGGCCACACCCTCTGCAATCAACCTCCTCAGCCATACCCCATGTGCTTCCAGTTACCACCCAGCAAATCCACTCAAATTATTAACCCATTAATGGGTTTATCCACAGATGAGATTAGATCCTTGATTCAGTTACTTCGCTTCTGAACAGTTTTGCATTGCCAGCTTTTCTGGGGGACATTCTATATGCAAACCATACACCCCTTCTACTTGTCTTAGAGCGCGAGAGGTAGTCCACTGAAATGTAAGTAGGATCCTTCAAAACCTTCCAGGGGCATCAAACGTCACTCATAATAATACCCCAAGTCCTGCCTGAAAGAGCCTGGGTTACACTGCCTGGCTCCTCTCTGACCTGGTGGTCCATTCCTCTCCATTCACACACCTTCCCCACACACAAAGCCTGCTTTGCTAGAAGGTTTGTGTCCTTCTCCTAAATACAGTCCTGGCTCACTCCCTCCTTTCACCCAGGCCTTCAATCAAGTCTTCAGACCAGAGAGGCCTCGCAGTCCACTTGATCTCATTCAGTCATTCTCCTTTACACCACTCTGCCCCCTCACCAGGATTTTTTTTCTTCATGGCATTTATCACACTTGTATGTATTATCTGCATTGTGTATCTTTTTTTGGTGGCTTCCTTTTGTAGAATGCAAGCTCCGTGAGAGCAGCAGCTTTGTCTGTTTTCTGTATTGTTGTATCGGTAGGTCCCAGTAAATGTATGCTAAATAAACAAGAGAACCCTTCTAATTTACCTGGAAAAAAAAAAGGTTAGGCAACAATTTCAATGGAAAAGAGGGAGAATTGCAGCCATATTAAAAAGAACAAAAATTCTTTTTTTTTTTGGTAGTATTGGAGATTGAACCCAGGGTTCTACCACTGAACTACATCCCCAGCCCCACCAATTGGTTTCCTAGAGGAAATTCTATTTAGGTTGAGGCTTGACATATGAATGGAAGTAAGCCAGGAGAAGGGTTCCAAGATTCTAAGAAGGACCAACCACATCTTTGCTCTTTTTATTTATTTATTTTATTTAGATCTAGCCATATCTTCTTGTCATTTGAATTTGGGGGGATGTAATACCTGTTTCTAACAATTAGGGTTGGGTAATCTGAAGAAGTTCTTGGTATAAAATGCCCAGTATTTATATCTGGTCTGCAAAGTATTTATATCATTATACATATAATATGCATGTTTCTAAATAGTCATATGTCACATTAACCATGGGGATGCCTTCTGAGAAATACATTATTAGGCAATTTTGTCATTGTCCAAACATCATAGAAAATGCTTACATAAACCTAGATAGCATAGCTTACTACACTAGACAATTTGACATAGCCTATTTCTTATAGGCTACACACATACATAGCATGTTATTGTACTGAATACTGTGGAAAATTATAGCACAAATATGTATTTATGTATCTAAACGTAGAAAAGCTAAATTAAAAATATAAGGTGATGGGAATTTTTCTGTCTCATTATAACTTTATGGAGCCATCATTCTATGCATGTTCCATCACTGATGGAAATGTTGCTATGTAATATATGACTATGCACAGCTGAGTCTTTAAGGAAATAAGAATTATAAGAGAATCCTTAACCCAACCAAGAAGTACTCAAATGATGAACTGACATCCTGAGGCAGTGGATAGCTGAAAATGAATGCCCAACCCAGGATTATTGAACACAAGTAAATATAATACTTCAAGAGTGACATTTAGCTGAACTACAAAAATAAGGGATTAGAATCTAAAGAACTTTAAGCAATAGAATATTAGATAGATGTTATAAAACAATGTTTTAAAAATGATTAAAGGAAGAAACTAACATGTCAGGAAAGCATAAGACATATGAATAAGGAACAGGAAACTTTGAAGATAACTAAATTAAATTTCTAAAATTGAGAAATATAAATATTGAAATGCAATGCATAGTGGATAGTTGAACCAGGAGACTTGAATAGTTGAATAAAATGTTCCAAAAATGTAATGCAGAGAGATTAAATCATAGAAGATAGTTAAAAGTAGTCAAGATTCATTAGAAGAGAGATCTAATGAGAATGACTAAATGAGAGAGTAGATTAGGGGAGAGGAAGTATGGGAAGAGATAAAACCCAGAATCCTCCAGATTTGATAAAAGACATGAAACCTCAGGTTTAGGAAGCTCAAGCATGGTTAGACAATATGTGGCCACATCTTATAGAAATAACAAGACAACAGAAAATCTAAGAGTAATGAAAGAGAAAATACTATCTAGCAGAACAACCATACTAATTGCAGCCCTCTCAGTAACAAGAGGGGAAAGTAAAACTAAACGGAATATCAGCCTCCAAGGGCTGAGGAAAATAACTGCCAACCTTGGTTTTTATACCCAACCACACTATCATTCATAAATAAGATTGAAACTGGGTACTTACCAATATTAGACCCATGTTAGAAACACAATGTAGGGATGTACTTCAGGAAGTAAAGATTTAAACTCCAAAGAAAAAAGTGAGATAAAAGTTCATGAGCAAAGAAACTGGTAAACTTGTGAGCTTATATCAACAATCAATTATTATATAAAACATCCATGACAATGGTTGGAATGAATAATTTGGTAGGTTATAAAAATAAGGTAGAACTAAAATATTGGACAAGATAGCATGTTAAGGTGGGGTGGGTGGTTAGAATTAAATTCTGCCATTTGTCATATCAGAATAAGGCTAGAAAGAGTAATTAACTTCAGTTCAAGAAGCATGTTAAAAATTTAAGAATAGTAGTTAGAATAATAGAAATAGGATGTATATGTTCCAAGGTAGTAGAGAAAAAGAACAAGCATGAGAATAAAGAAAACGTAGTCACTTCAAAGTAAATTAAAAGAGAAGAAATAAGAACCACAGAAAGAATATGGTAAGAAAGCAAAAAATAAGATGGAAAAAGCTAAAATACATGTGCACTGATAATAAAAATAAACTGAGTAAAATAATACCAGTCATGGCAGCAAAAATATACTTCATCTGGAAAATTAGGGAGAAGGCTAGAGTAAACAGACAACTAATGTGTAGACTAGAAGGTTCCGAACTGCTATAACATCTGTGGTTATATGTATTTCTGCATATCTATATCTGTGTTTACAGATTGGATAGAAATATTTATTTATTTATATTTCATGTGAATTAAGAAGGCACTAGATTCTACTTTTTCCCCATGTGAATTATATGTTATAAGACTATTGGTCTATAGAAAGAAAAACTATCCCAGTAGCAATGTAGCCAGCCATGAAAAGAGGGTGCTCAATGTACAAATCCAAGGTTTGAGTTCCTCTCCAGGAGTATAATATATTAGGGACACAAGTTTTAAGAGCTGGAAGTAAAGGGAGATGAATCAAGATGAAAACCATACAATAAAATATTTGAGCAAGCAGACCGAGTAGCTATATACATAAAAGAGGCAGGAGTTTCAACTTCAGAAGAGCCCTGGGTAGGAAAACCTGTAAACCATGTCCTAAATCTCTGTTTCCAATCTGGAGACATCTTGGAAACACTTTGAAATTTGCTCCCCTCAGGTTTGTTTTTCCTCTCTGGCGCACCTCATGAAGAAGACGGAGAGTGATGTCTTGTCATTTTGATGCCTCTCTCTACTCAAATGGCAGAAACCAACCAGGTGAGTTGTCATAACTTAGATGAGGCTGGGATAAAAATACACCTTGGAGAGCTTGCTTCCAACAGACTGAGAGGAGCTCTTTTTGATTTGAGTGACTTGGAGCTTAAATTCATGCCAGCACATACAAATGTTTTGGGATCCTGGATTAGGAAAGAGATCATATCAGGAGTGTAAGGTCTTTTGCAGTCTTTCTCCAGAATTGTCTCTAATAGATGATAGATGATCCAGTGGGTGACTCTGTCCAGCACCCTGACTTAAAACTATAAAAGGAAACAAGCAGTTGACTCTTTTATTTAGTGTTCACTCCTAGATGTAGCTGTAAAAGAAGCTCAGTCATTACAGAGCTAAGTGTACTGATCACATCATCTAAGAATGCAGTCATTTCATACTTTGATTAATTCTTTTTGTATTTTATGGGATGCAAAAACCAAAAACAAAGCAAAAAAAAACCATTCCTTGGCAATTTCAAAGCTAACAATTTTAAAGTCCTTAATCTGAAATCCAAGCTTTTGGTCTTCAATTGGAGAAAATTGTATGAACTTGTTTGTAGGATGGGTCTTTCATCCTGTCCTCTCCTAACTTGCTTCAAAGAAAGGTTTCAGCAGTTAAGGAATAATATGGAGCTAACGAGTAACAGAAAGGCAAAACTGTCTCCCACCCTGGCCGTGAATTGCATCACGCTGAAGTGTGCATGCTCTTTGCTAAGGATGCTTGTGATTATTACTTAGTGGAAGGGGTGACTTTTTTCCCCTTTTTGTGGTATCTTCTAGTAGTTAATGACATTGAGCTCGTCACAGTCTATGATTATTTCTGGCTGACATTGGCTCTGTTCTGGTTGGGTGACATTTTTATTCGGGTTTTTAAAATCATCCCTAGTCCAGGAATGTCAATGCAATACTATTACTTGTTTGTCTTTGAAACTTTTAGCAAAGCAGCTTTTTCGGTTTCATTTATAGCTTCTTCTCACTCTAAGACCAAGGAGTTGAGCTATGGGGTTGATTCTAAAATAGATTTGAGTGACTTAAAGTCCTTTCGTCCTGTAGTTCTAACACTTTTTAATTTTAATATAGTCTAAATGCATTGTTCTGATTTCATTCTAATCTGAGAATGAACACTTGCTCTGGAGAGTTTAAGTCTCCCAGAGGGTGACCTGGTCAACATTTAAACACACACACACACACACACACACACACACACACACACACACACACATACTTGGGTGAATCCCAACTTATGCTCAAGTAGAGACTTCCAAATACTAATAGAAAGTTTTATGAGTAAGTGCCTTCTGTATGCTGGGCAATTGCCATTTTGTATAATACTCATATGACCTGTTTTATAGGAGAATATCACACAAGACACAGGTGAAAACTCAGGTCCAAGGCACTCAGAAGCCCAAGTACTGTCTTTGTAGTTTGTAGACAGGTTCTTTCCTTGCTACTGGATGAGGCTTTCAAAGGACTGGGGAACAGTGTGATATTTGGGCTGAATCTTACATGTTCTCTAGAATACCTTCAGGTTTTGGAGTATTACATTGGATATTAACACTTCTAGCCTTAGAACTCTTTTGGAAGCTTCCAGGCTTGTTGGATTCTTGAGGGAACAGGGACATTGAGAAGAGCCAAAGCAGGGATAAGAATTGAGGCACTTTGAACTAGTTTTTTGGGGGCTTTCTTTAGGATGTAGGGCTAAAATGAGAGCAACAGTCAACTCCAAGCTGACTAAAAGCTCATTTTTTTCCTGTATTCCATCTGCTTTCATCTTATCCATCTTTATTTTTATGTAGCCACTAGAGTTACTATTTTTACAAATGAACCTAATCATGTCATTTTCGTGCTTAATTTTTTTTTTCATTGACTTTTTTCAAACTCTGTATTCTAGAATGTTGAGCTAAACTGGCTGTCCCTGCTGTCTGGTTTATCCTGTGGCACTCTCCCTTCCTTCTACCCGTTAACATACCTTACCTTTGGAACTCCAAACACATAACACATATAGCTCCCTCTTTCCCCTGGGTGTGTCCTCCACCTAAACTACACAGCACTGTTTTCTGTTTTCTTTGTCACTATCCTTCCTGGGACATTTTCTTCACCACATTTCTCCAATGAATACTTGTATTTTTGCTTATTAATTTTTCATCTCCTCCATAGACTGTGAGCTTCACAAAGACAGAGACCATTGCTCATCATGTTTACCCAGTGGCTGCACTGTGCTCAACAAAGAGTGAACACTCAGTGAAAATTTGTCAGTTGTATAAATTAGTGAGGTATGCTCAAGCACACTGGTGTCCACAATTGGATCAAGCTGTTTCAATACAGTAGTCAAATACATTGAAACCTTCCAAATTAAAAAAAAAAAAAATCAAATGTTAAGAAGTAAATTGCTTTTGCCAGGTGTGATGGTGCACACCTATAATCCCAGTATTTGGGAGACTGAGACAGTTTAAATTTAAGACCAATCTCAAGCAACTTAATGAGACTGTCAGCAACCCAGCAAGACCCTGTTTCAAAACAAACAAACGACTGAGGGTATAGCTCAGAGGTACAGCACTCCTGGGTTCAATTCTCAGGACCATACACACACACAAAATTGCTTTCGATTATAAATTTACTGACTTTTTCATAAAGCACCGCTACCTGCTAATACTTATCTATGATCTGATGATACTTTGTTTAATAAATTTAATATTTTTATACTAGGAGTAATAAATGAATAATTCATGACATTCCACAAAAACTCTGTGATTTCTTGGTGTCCTTCTACCTGAAGCATCTTGAGGACCACTGGACCACAGTACTCACCTGACACCCCATTACATTACGCCTTACAGGAGCTCTGTAAGTGTTTTGTCTAACTGAATTAAGTCGCCAACTAGACAGTAAGCGTAAGTCTCCTTTAGCATTTCTTTCTGCCCTCTGACTTCTACACAGTATCCAGCCCAGCACCCTGCACCTAGAAGGTGCTTCGTGAAGAAGCATTGATTGGTTAATTCTCCTTTCCATTAGAGCATTGGGACTTGGCCAGGAAGGCTTGGTGAAACAGCACCCTCTGTCTTTGGAGAGTGGAGGATGGGGAGGGTTATGAACTTCATAAAACAAAATTACGCACTTTATTTTAATTTATTTCTATGCTTCTTCTACAACAGTGTTACGAGGTGAGTTAGGTGTTGGCATTTCACAGAGCCGTCCTCCAGGGAGTGAAGCTACGCTGGAGATGGTCTGGTGAACATCACCTGGTAGGGACCTGCTGCATTGTCTTCTATGCAGACATTTAATTATGGAAATTTCCAAACATGCATAAAAATAGAAAGGCTAGTTTAATAGACACCCACACATTATCACCTCGCTTCAACAGTTGGCACCTGCTGTTCTTATTTTATCTATTCCCCTACCACTGCTTTTTTTAAATTGCTTTTTCTCATTTGTCTGTCTATCTATCTATCTATCTATCTATCTATCTATCTATCTATCTATCTATCTATTTTCAGGGGATTTTAAAGTGAATTCTAGACATATATCATGTTGCACCTACACATCTGTATTCATATCTAGCCTTCTAAACATAACTGTGATATCATTATCAGACCCCTCTCAGCCCAACAATTTCCCAATATGATCAACTTGTGGTTAATTTCTTCTGAGTGTCTTAAACATGCCTTTTTAAGAATCGGATTCTTCAATTCAGAATCTAAAAGATATTCTGCAAGTATTGCATATGGTTAATATGCTCTCATATCTCTTTCGATATATAACTCTTTCCCTTTCTTTGGTGTATTTATTCAGGAATTTGAGAAATGGATATACTGTCTTATAGTACTGCTGGGTTTTCTCGACTATCTTTTTGCTGTCATCTAATTTGTTCCCTCATCCTCCATAAACCAGTAGCTAGAGCTAGAGGCTTGATTGGAATAAGAGCCAGACTGGCAGGGAGCTGCTTCTTATCTCAGTCATATCATGCACACCAGAGATAATGTGAATGTATTTATTGAGTTTTTCTTCATATTGAGATTGATCAGTGATTTGATGCTGTGGTAGGTTGAAAAATGTTCCCCTTTGCATACCTGTAATCCCAGTACTTGGCATGCTGAGATAGGAGGATCGTAGGTTCAAGGCCAGCTTCAGCAATTTAGCAGGCCTTCAGCAAATTAGGGAGATTGTTTCCAAATAAAAAATTGAATAGAGTGTTCCTGGGTTCAAACAAAAAAAAGTTATTCAAACCAAAAGATATACATATCTATACCTAAAGTGCCTACAAATGGTATTTTATATGAAAAAGGGGATAGGTTTTTGTGGATGTGACTAGATTGTGGATGGAAGGTTATCCTGGATTATCTGGTTTGGACCCAAATGCCATCATGCATGCCCTTATAAGGGGAGGCAGATGAGGACACTGTGATGTGGTCACAGAAAATAGAGTGACGTAGCCACAGACCAAGTGATGCTAGCAGCCACCAGAAAATGAAGAAGGAAAGGGAGAAGTCTCCTCAAGAATATTTTTTTCAATACCTTGATTTTTACACAGTAAAACTGATTTTGGACTTATGTTCCCCAGAACAATAAAAAATAAGTTTTTAAAAAAATATTTAAAGCCTTCAGGTTTATGGTTACTTGTTACAGCAGCCATTAGAAAACAACACACATATGTTCTGCCTGATCCATCCCTTAAAAGTTCCTCATTGCTGGGTTCAATGGGTGCACACCTGTAGTCCCAATACTTGGGAGGCTGAGACAGGAGGATCCTATGTTTGAGGCCAGCCTTGGCAACTTAGTGAGACCCTGATTCAAAATAAAAAATAAAAAGGGCTGGGGTTGTAGCTCAGAGGTAGAATGCCCCTGGATTCAATTGCCAGTACTAAAAACGAAAAGTTTCCCATCAACTTTTCCAGTAATAATTGTAGTGTCCCTTGACTTCTCTTGCATAGATTTATTATTTCATTGAGGAGTGGAAAAAAGTGATTCTCTAATTATTTCATTTTTCCTGCATTTATTACATATGATTCTTCTGTATAAAGAGTAACTGTTTTCATCAACTAATTGATTAGCCTGCATTCTAGTCCAAGCAAGGAAAGGTAAAAGAGATGCTTGAGATTTTCCTTTCATTTACGCATTTTCAGAATAATGAACTGATTTCCTAGTAACCTCCAATGAAGCTTTTTGCTTATTTATTTTTGAAGTATCATTCTGAACTCATCAGTTTTTATATATTTGTGAAGTTTCAATTCATTATGTTTATTGTTATTTTTAATGCTCAAACTGTCCCATCTTTAGACCTCGGGAACCCTTCTAAGCTTGATCTACCTTTTAAAAGCCAAATAATTCTGGAAACTGAGTTTTAAGTCCAGATTTGACAATCAACAACCATTGATGAGAAGTTGATCTCCACCCTGGTTTCCTTTGTGTGAGTTACTCACATATGAACTAGGGGAAAAAAAAGTAATCGAAGTGTTGGTAAGAATAAAGAACTATGAAAACACTTAAAAAATCTCACATCTCCCTATCTCCTAACATAGTCACTCTGAATCTTAACTTCATGGTAGAATCACCTGAGGAGGTTTTAAAAAATACTCCAGCCTGGGCCCCACCCCTAGAGGTTTTAACCCACTTCTCTGAGGTGAAGCATTGATGGGCTTCAAAATCGCCCCAGGTGACTCCAATATATAGTAGGATGGAGAGCCACTGTCTAATGCATCTACCATCTTTTGGAAATATAATTAAAAAACAAAACAAAGCCAGGCGTGGTGGCACGCGCTTGTAATCCCAGCATTTGAGAGGCTGAGACTGGAGGATCCGGGTTCGCAGCCAGCCTCAGCTACCTAGTGAGACCCTCTGCAACTTAGTGAGACCCTGTTCCAAAATAAAGAATAAAAAATAGGGCTGGGGGTGTAGCTCAGAGGTAGAATGCCCCTGAGTTCAATCCCCAGTACTGCCAAAAAAAAAAAAAAAAAAAAAAAAGGCCCCGATTTCCTACTTTCTGCAAGTAAGAATCTCTGGGCATTAACCGCAGATAAAGCAGGCCTGAAAGGCGGCCCCATCATGAATGTGCGGGCTTGCCTCCACCTTCAAGAACCATCCTGTCATTACTTGAAATGAATTTAGAAAGAAAAACTACCATCACCATTGTATCCTAATCCTAAAACCCGTGCTTGCTCTAAGTCCATATTCAGCCTTTCCCTCTGGCTCTGAGTCCTTCTCCAGGCCTTGCTTAACCACCTCAGGACATGTTAGGCAAGGGCCATATCTCACTCGCCATTGTAGTCTTATTTTCCCATACTACATGTAATAGAGATTTAAACACACTTGACACTTATTAAAATTTTCTTTTATGTAAGAAACTTAGTAAGGTAATTCTGTTTTCATCCCCCCCACCACCAAAAAAAAAGTACTGTTGGAGTCTATTGAATAAATGATGAATTTTAAAACTCTCATGCTCGTTATCTATATAAGATGTATGTATGTATGTGTGTATACATATATATATATATATATTCATTATATACTTATTTTGCTCTTGCTTCAACTTTTGGAATAAAGGACTCTGGGTAAAATATTCCAAATTTTAAAAAGACATATAAGATTCAATATGCATCTCAACTTTAAAAAGTTTCTCTTTTTGCATATATCTAGTGATGATAAAGGTAAACAGGTGTTTGAAAACATACTGTTGTGAAGTACCAACCTGGCAGAAAACCTGTAGAATTTATAATGAGAACATAATCCAATTGAATTTGTAATTAGCACTTTTGAAATGTGCTCATTATTATTGTTATTATTAGCTACAAAACTATGCAGCTTTGGCTCGCACCCATTAGAATTTTAGGGTGTGAATCTAGCCAAAAGCAACCAGTATAGAACCCAATAAAAGAAATGTTGCAGGTTTTATGGAAATAATTTTAACTTAAATATCCTAGCAAGTCTATCAATTAGGTGGAAATTATTTACTGTTCTGAGTATAGAAAACTTTTCACTTTTGAAGCGGCAGTTCTTTTCCCCCCTTGCAATTTATTTTTGTTTTATTATTATTATTATTATTATTATTATTATTATTACTACTACTACTACTTTGGTACTAGGTATTAAACCTAAGAGCATTCTACATCCAAGCTACACCCCCAGCCCTTTTTATTTTTTTGTATTGAAACAGGGTCTCGCTAGGTCACTGAGAGTCTCAAACTAGCAAAGACAAAAACAGCTGAGCCTTGAAGCGTGAGTATACTATGGATTAGTGGGAAGATGGAGGGGACTACTAAGGCAAAGAAGCTCTTTGTGTGTTCCAGGAAGACGTCACGTGGCCAGAGAGAGGGATGCAGAGCTGAGAGACACATCTACTTTCCCAAATGAGGACTCTGAGACATGTGGTATCTCATTACTACTCCAAAATTCAATGACAAGTAGGTTTTCATTTTCCTTAGTGCAAATCTGAGTATGGGAAATTGGCTCTTGCTGGTTAGCTGAGCTGGCCACTTTTAGCCTTCTAAGAGGCAGTCAGTGACAGTGGCAAGAGGAATCAGGCTAGCTTAACCTCTCTGAGCTTTAGTTTCCTGGTGTATACCATAGGGTTAATACATTCTCCCCAGGCTTTCTAACCTGTAAATACACTCACAGATGTAAAACAAAACCCCTTGTGGTAGAATAGACCCAGGTAAACCAATGCATCTTTGATCTAAATGGAAACAATTATTGGAGAATAGAAGCCAGGGTTAGGGGTATAATTCAGTGATACAGCATATACTTAGCATATGCAAGGCCCTGGATTCAATCCCCAGTGTGAAATAAATGAGAGAGGGGGCGAAGGAGGGAGGGAGAGAGGAAAAGAGGAAGAGGAGAAGGAGGAGGAGGAGGAGGAGAAGAAGGAGGAAGAGAAGGAGAAAGAGGAGGAGAAAGAGAGAGAGAAGAAAAGAAAGAAAAGAAAAAAAAAAGAAGCACTAGTGATGAGGAAAGAAAGTTGTGAATTCAGAAGGTGGAAGCTGGATTCCAGCCCTGCTACGAACACATTGCATAACCACCTTAGCCACATACCATTAATAACCTCACAGAAGTTCAATTCCCTCCTAGTCATAATCTGAAATAATGATACCACACACCCCATGGGATTGTCTTTAAGTTTTTTTTTTTTTTTTTTTTTTTTTGCGGTACCGGGGATTGAACTCAGGGGCATTCTACCTCCAAGCTACGCCCCCAGCCCTATTTTTTATTCTTTATTTTGAAACCGAGTCTCACTAAGTTGCGGAGTGCCTCACTAGGTAGCTGAGGCTGGCCGCGAACCCGGATCCTCCGGTCTCAGCCTCCCGAATGCTGGGATTACAAGCG